>JASDQU010500842.1:16181-40003 GCA_032191745.1 Picea mariana | reverse complement strand
CATGAAGAAATTGATAGCCTTGTCGATAACTCCAGTGTAATAAATTTTATTAATATGAGCCATATATAAATACAATGAGATATGAACTTTGGTTTCATCTTCCCATGGGTTCGATGTTGTTCATATTCACCTATGATTCTTAATATTGCTCAATAATAATATTTACAAGACATCATAATACCTAGGATTGGGTATCTAACATCCCCCCCCAATCTAAAAGGGCGTTTGTGAGTCCAAATATCTTTCTAAACTTTTCAAACTTTTCTCTGCCAAGCACTTTGGTGAAGATGTCTACAATTTGTTCACTTGTGGAACAATGTATCAAATGCATGGCCTTGGCCTTTACATGATATTGAATCATATGGTATTTAGTGTTGCTATACTTTATTCTATCATAGAATCTAGGATTATTGGCCAACTTAATTGCAAAAACGTTATCAATCAAAAGTGGAGTAGCATTCACCTATATCTCTTGCAAATCCTCTAGTATCTATATTTAGTTTCATCCTCAAATTCATTCCCTTCTTTAGATATTAGCTTCAATTTTTGCTCCATTGGAATAGAGAGAGTATTACAATCAATCATGCCAAATTTATTCAACTCTCCAATGTACTTATTTTGGGAAATGAATATATACCTTGGATTATGAGTTACTTCAATACTCAAGTAGTAGTGAATATGTCCCATGTATTTCATCTCAAAACACTTATTCAATTCTTTTTTTATGGATGCAATATATCCTTCATTGTTCCCTGTTATCAAAATATCATATACATACATCACAAGATATAAAACAATTTTGCCAACTTTCTTAACAAACAAAATCACATCATAAAAATTAAAGTACTTGAAATTGATCTTAAAAAGATGCTTGGTTAGCTTTTCATACCATGTGTGAAGTGTTTTCTTTAGGCCATAGAAATATTTGATGAGCTTGCATACCTTATGTTCTTGATCATTCACAACAAATCCTTCTAGTTGATACATGTAGACATTCTCTTTCAAATATTCATTCAAAAAAGTTGTCTTCACATCCATGTGATGAATCTTCCACCTATTTTGTGTTACCAAATACAAGGCATGAATGGTAGTTCATTTTGTTGTGGGGGAAAAATTCTCCTCAAAGTCTATGTCTTCTTTATGTGCATATCCTTTCGTCACAAGCCTTGCCTTATGCTTCTCAAGTGAGCCATTTGATTTGTATTTGTTCTTGTAAACCCACTTGTAGCCAATTGGTTTGGTTCCAAATGGAGGGTCCACCAACTTCCATGTCCCATTTTTTTATGAGAGTATCATACTCCTTTTGCATAGTTTATTTCCACTTATCATGAGGAACAACTTCTTCAAAGGAAGTTGGTTCAAATTTAGTATATAAATTCAATTCACAATCAAAGGAAACTTCCATATCATTGACATCACCTGAATTTGAATCATCTATGTCGTCTCCATCATCTTGTTTTTCATAACTTCTAGTTCTTGTCTTTCCAACCTCATCAAGACAAACACTTTCAAGTGTCTGAACATGACCCACTTTGGAAATTGTTGTGATGGTCCAGGTTTCTCAACTTATTGAGATGGTGCTACATTCCCATCAAGATTCAACCTTTCAATCATCTCAATCACATCATTCAATTGAATTGTTTGTTCTAATGAAGTAGTTGGATCTTATATTTGAGGGGGAGATGGCACTTCAATTTGAGGGGGAGATGGCACTTCAAAAGGAGATTCTAGATATTGATCCAAGATAGGGATCCCCCCTTCAAGATATGGAATCCCATTTTCAAACTCTTGATATGTCTTTACATGGGTAAATTTATCAAGATGATCAAGTTGTCTCTCAACAGTGTTGTCATTATTAGTGGATTCAAGAAAAAACACATCTTTAGAAAGAATGAAATTTTTATTTGCTTCATTGTAAAGACAATATGCCTTAGTGGTATTTGAGTACCCAAGAAGATATGCTTTCAACTCCTTGCACCTAGTTTGTTTCTTTGTTCCTTAGGAATTAAGGCATAACAAATGGAAAGAAAAACCTTGTGATACCTCACCAAAGAAATGTCATCCCACATTTCATAAGTCGTCTTGTTCCTAAGAGCACTATATGGACTTATGTTTCTCAAATACACTACACATAAAATTGCATAAACCCAAAACATCAATTTCACATTTTTGAAAAATAGCATGGAACATACCATATTCAAGATTGTCTTGTTTATTCTTTATGCTGCACCATTCTGTTGAGGATTGTATGAAACAATTATTTGATTCTTAATCCCATGCTTGCGAAGATATCCTTCAAATTTATCATAAATATATTCTCCTCGATTATCAGTATGAAGAGTGCCAATACGAAATTGTGTTTGATTTTCAAGCCATACATGAAAATTTTTAAATGTTTCAAATGCTTGAGATTTCTATTTCAACAAATAAACCCAACACATCCTAATGTAATCATCAATATAAGTCATTATGTCTTTATAAACAAAATAAGAAACAACAAGTATGGGGATACACAAATGAGTGTATCAACTCTATATTTCTCCATGCTCTCGAAGTGGAATCATGAAAGGGTTGTTTGTTGTGTTTACCAAGGATACATGCATCACATTGCTTCAAATTTGGAAACTAGAAACACCATTTTTCTTCAATATATGAAGACTATCATAATCAATGTTCCCAAATATAGCATGCCATAAGAAACTGGATGGAAATGTACCTTCATCATGGAGAAATAGGTATGCAAAATTATGTGCCCATGCAGACATCCCTTTTATCTTCAACAATATCTCATCCTCTCATTTTATCATGATGACCATATTTCCAGAAGACCTCCTTATTTCAAATTTTCCATCAAACATGTGAACAATATGGTCTTTTTGTTGCATGTGCATGAGAGACAATAAGTTTCTCTACAACTCCGGAATATAGAGAACAATATGCAAAAGAAAATATGGGAATCTAGGCAATTTGAGCCTGATGGTGCCAATTATCGTGAGTTTGAGACTGGATCTATTTGCAAATTATAATGCACCCTCTAAATTGTTATTCAATTCCTCGAATAGGTCTCTCCAAAAATTCATGTGGAAATTAGCACCAGTTTCAAGCAACCAATCATCTCTCCCAAAAGAAAATGAAGTTTTAAAAAAATATTCATTTATGCCAATATTTCAATGAGCAATAACAAAATGAATGGATTCAAGAGCTTTACCTTTTTTTTTCCTTTTGTTTCTACTTTTATTTGATCTTCTCCCATGGAATCCTACATGTCTTTGTTTCATGTCCATTCTTTCCATAATGAACACAATGAATATTAGATATCTCACCTTGATTATGCCTAACCCCATTGCCTCTGAAATTCTTATTTCCACATCCTCTTTTACTACCTTCTCCTATAGAAGAATAATGTGATTGATTCTTTATTTTTTTAGCACATAGTCTCTCCAGTGAGCTGAACCATCTTCTTCCCGAAATCTTTCTCATGTTCTGCAACTTTCTCCACCAAAGAATCGAAATTGAGGGACTTCAATTGGCCACCAACATGAAGTGATTTGAGATAGTAAGAATATGCGGGGTAGAGGGTTTTGATGAATGTTGTGAAATAAATATAAATATTCACACCAATAGCATCAATGGTGTACATGATGGATTTAATTTCGGATGCCAAATCCATGGGATCATTATCCTTCAAGTCTAGGTTGAAGAGCTTCAACATCAATTGAATTATCTCCACTTCTGAATGTGAATCATAAAAATCTTTCAACTTCTTCAAAGAACCCTAAGAATATTTGATAGATATAATGTGACAACTCACCTCTTCACTTACATAAGCAACAATCAAGGCATGTGATTTCTTATCTTTATTCGTCCATATTGCAAGCTCTTTGTCTATTGTAGGTTTTGTAGGTGAAGTATCTCCATCACAAATGTCTTCCCAAAGATCATTGAAGATAAGAGTATGTTTGATCTTTCTTGACCATTCTAGATAATTTTCTTTGCCACTGAGAACCACACCAACAATTGAAACAAGAGAGTGCAATTTCATAAACAAAATCCGATCAAAAATTTACAATCTTGATACCTCACGTCTATGGCTATGGCTATATAAGAAGACAAACTCTTCTCACTACAAAGAAAATAACTTATGTTTCAATACTCCAACGGTCCTCTCTTAGAAAAAATGATATGCCAATAGTCTTCTCTCAACAGATTATGATATGCCAACGATCTTGAACAAAGAGAGAAATTGCAATGGTATAGAACAAAGAGGAATGCTAATGGTCAACAAAGAAAGTTTTGGATCATCATCATTAATCACACAAGTTAATTCCAATAGTCCTACTCGACTATCCCCATCCTTCGATGATTCTCATGAGACGATGCCTTAAGGTATTGCAAGGAGCACCTACACAACATTCCTTTGTGGTGTATTTCATTGCAAATGTATTTTTGCATAGTGGTTCAAACACAAATCAAAGAATAAGAAACCAAAATGGGAAAATAGGCATCCAAGCAGAGGCTCGAAAGTAAGTTCTACTTCTTATGGTTTGACAATGATATTGGAGGCTTCTCAACCTATTTGACCGACCAGTGCTTTCAAAAAGAAAAGCAACAAATCAGGTAGTTGTAACATAAATTGTTATGATTTAGTTGTAGGAATGAAACAAGTGTGTTTCAATGTAGAGACAAATGCATATTTTCCTCTAATGAAGAGGAGGGAATGCTACCACTGCCAAATCTGATGGTTTGGGATTCATATGGGATTTTTTGTGCATCCACATCATAATTGCATTAATGACTATTTTTTTTATTATCAATGTTTGTATATTTAGGTCACAGTGTTCCCATGCAAGGCTGCATGAGGGAGAAGCTACAACCAAGGAAGAGAAGCAAACATATTTTTTAAGAGATAAAAAAGTGACAAGATCATAGATTTATCTAAAAACACCAATGTTTGATACCACTGACAGGGTTGTGGATAACTCCAACACAAATGAATTTTATTAATATGGAGCATATATCAATACAATGAGATATGACCTTTGGTTTCATCTTCCCATAGGTCCAATAATTGTTCCTATTCACCTACAACTCTTCATATTTCAAAATAATGATATTTACTAGACACCATAATCCCTAAGATTAAGTATCTAACAAAATTATAAATACACATAAGTATCATTGTATTAAGATATGTTGTGTTGGAACACATTTAATTTTGAGATTTTAGATTTGCCTCTTAGAAATAAAATTTTCACCCAAAAAGAAAAAGAAACTTAGAGACTCGCCTTTTTAATTTAAAGATAAATCCATTGCTTGTTGAAAAGGTGCTTACAATATACACCGCCAATTAGCTACTCTAATTTTATCAAATGGTCTTAATGATCTCTGAACCATAGAAGTTTCTTGAGTTTTAAAGAAAGTCACTAACGTTCTCTTCGGAGCTTCGCGCTTTGGGTATTCAAGCAAGTCTAAACATTCCAAAACCCCGAAGTCACCAAAATGTCGAAGTAATTAAGGCTAATTAAAGGTTTAAAACATGATAAAGTAAAACATAAAAGTAAGTAATAGGAGATTAGATTCTTCGTGAATTTGACCTTCGGGAGATTTATACCCTAATTGTATCCAACACTCACGATCGCTGAAGTATTAACGATATGTATGATTGGTTAAAGTTCACTATTTGAATTGCGATTAACAGTTGTGTTCAGTGAAGAGCTTACAGACCTCTCTTGTTATAGGCAGGATAATCTTGTTTCCTTAAGGATTATGGCGCCGCAAAAAGTTGCAAGAAAACTTGATGGTTCAGATTTCAGAATCTAGTGGAACGATAAATCAATTCGGAAGCTGGATAAACTAAAAAAAGGACCAAATATAGCAGGAAAGGGGATAAATAGTTATAAAAGGGAGCACAAACTCTCCAAAGTGCTAAGTCTCTGAACTGGAAGATCTGGTGTTGTGTGTCCTTTGATTTGGACGGCTGAGATTTACTTCAGAACTCCAGGCTTCGGGTGTTCTGAGATTCACAATAGTACAAATATATGAAGTACTAAGTCCCCGAATTGAGAGATCTCCTGCCACATGTCCTCTTGATTTCAATGGTGAATATTTACTTCGAAACTCCAGGCTTCAAGCATTCCTAGGTGAAAATATTTGAAGTACTAAGTCCCCGAAGTACAGGATCTAATGCCACGTGTCCACTTCGATCAACAGTCTAGATAGGATTCAGGTCTTCAGGAGTTCTTTACTCAGCACTGCTTACCTCCCCCCCAAAGTACGAAATAGACGAATACGGGGATCATCTGACATGTGTCCCTTGCTCATATCGACGGACAGGAATTGCACGAAATTCGCTCTATCAACTCTACATATGACCAAGAGTTCTGACCTCGGCTTAAATTTGGGTGCTTATCTCACTTTGCAAAGATCGATAGTTAGATTTTAATGGATCATGGAAATCAGCGGCTCGCTTGTATTCGACATGTCAAATTTGCACGAGGTCTAGTGCTAAAAAGAAGCCCCAAAGTTAAATATCAAGCATCACGCGTCCTTCTCCATTAGATGGTCATGATTTACTTCAGGAATACGGGCTTCAAGATTTTCAGCTTCCCCGCTCCCATTTTCCTCTGAAGTAATTTCTCTCAGAGTTCACAGATCCCTGTTGTGTGTCCTCCTCAGATCGACAGTTGTCGTTCACTTCGAAGCTCCAGCTCTACATGCAGACTTCCCCCAAGCTATGAAGTGCCAAAGTATGTGGCAGTCATCAGTTCATACATGTGGCGCTCTCATCATTCATGACACCTAGCATCCAGCTGGCACCGACACGTGTCACTTCTATTTTCCTGACACGTCAACATAGTGACATTAGACCACTACATTAGATCATCCTCCAGGAAGTATTATTGTTCAGTGCCAAAGTAGCGCCATCTCCAAGCGTGCTTAGAATGATCCTAAAGTTGGCAGGCGGATAAACCTTAGCGGTGGTGCTAAATTTAGCAGGTGTACCTAGATCACAGATCGTGACCAGCTCAACATCCACATTTCATTGCGGGGATGCAACATGATTGAACGATAAAATTCCTGAGCGGTCCCATAATTGAAACTGTGGTATAGTAAAAGAGCTATGTGGCATCATCAGGTGCATTGCGGGACAAAAAGCGGGTTACTTCAAACCACCCCCTCGCGCCCCCGCAAAATAGAGAAACATAAAGGGACATTGGAGCAACACCTATCATCCACATCATCTATCTCGTTCACCCTCCAACCTATCACACCTTCCACATCGGTTACCCTGTTTACCTCCCCACCTACACTTGTCCCCACGTCATCCTATTCGTGAGTAGTCACTCTTTCTCGTAACTGTTGGCCATCACATAATGAGCCAACACTGAGCTACCTGCCACATTATCACTCCCTCAATATTTTCAACTAATATTCTTTTTCCAGTAAACGCATCCGAAGAACAGATAGCGGTGGAATCAGATGACGAGGACATTAAACAAATGATTATGGTGGCCTCAATGGACATGTGTGCCCAATTCAAAGAACAAAGGAAAATGAGTGCGTCTGCAAGAAGATGAAGAGATAGATGAAAGCACCAGCTCAAACAATATCAACCTATTGTCATTTCATTCGAATTACATTCTGTTTTTAGGAGATATTGTATGAAGTCCAACAGTTTTTGAGTTGTGATAATTTTTGTATAAATAGATAGATTTCAGATCTATTCGAGGCTGCTTCTTGCCGGATGTAATAGAGAAAACTCTCATTTTTTAGTATTAATACAAGTAGAGACTGAGATTCTAATTTTCATTCAATTTAAGTTATGTGTTTCTTCTGTATTTCCATATCTATGAATTTCTTTATGTAATTCCTTGATAAGTGATTGGTTGCAATTTAGTATTACAACTATTGTAATCGTATTATATCATCAATTCAGTAAGTAAGCAGTTTTTCTTATGTATTTACTGTGAGTAAAACAAGACCTTCAAGCTGTGTGAATTACTACATTTTATATCATGTTCTAGGGTGCGTTCTTTTACTTTTCTTCCACTGCAAACAAGGTGAGATTCATCTGCAATTGATGCCTAGATTTGCTTAACAATTTTTTACTCTTCCTTCATACCATTTGATATTATAATTGTGACTCAGACAACAAAATACAGCCTTTGTACTATCCTATTATTAATTTCATTAAAGGATTATTTCTGATATAACTAAAGGTAGGAAAAACACTCATTTAAAACATTTTCATAAAACATCCTGATGCCTGACATTACTCTTTGAGCCTTAAGATTAATCTCAGGAACAAAATATTTTTGGCATCGTTGTCGGGGATGGAGAAACAAATTTATTTTTCCCTGGGATAATGACAAAGTAAAACTTTAATCTTTGATGGTGAACAAAGATTGAATACGTGAAAAGGTTCATTTTTCACATGGCGACTCCTTGGTTCAAAGACTCCACATGATTCACTGATGACTCCATTAGTTTCAAATGTCAAGTTATTTCGCTGCTCAGATTGTTGCGATGTTTTCTCCTTTGGACTTTACAAATGTTTTTGGTTTTCCAAACGATGTTCCTAATATTAAAGAATGGGGAGATCATCTTCCTAGTTTTAGAGAGGATAAAGGTGATAACCTTGCTCAGCATTTGTTTGAATTTCATAAGCTCATGCATCAACTAGATATTCATCATGAAAATGTTTTGATGAAACTGTTCAGGTTTAGTCTAGAAGGGGATGCTCGACTTTGGTACAAATATCTACTCCCTTCCAACATTTCATCATTAAAATAATTCCATGCAACTTTTCATAAATATTGCAAAAGAATATATTCATCAGAGTTCCTTTTTGAAGACTGTTTCAATTTAGATTTCGTAGAACAAGATTGTAAAGATAATCAGTTTGTTGATGAAAAAGAAGAACATGATAGAAATTGTGGTCAACTATATGAAGAATAATTTGCAGAAAAACAAGATATCCTTCAAACAGATCAGGAAAATTTATATAAAGAAAACTTTGAAGTAAATCAAGAAGAGGTTTCTTGCAGCAGTAAGAATGAAGACGACATGATTGCAAGTGAAAATGAAGAAATCCTTACAAACCCTCCAGTCCTTCGAGTTGATCAAAGACATGATGATGAATCTTCTATTGATCTAGATCCTTGCGAAGTCCAATGGCTTATTGAAGACCATAAGCAATCAACTCTTGGAAAAGATGGTTTTGGTAATGATACTGACAATGGAAACGATACTCTAAGTGCATTTGTCATTGTACCAAATGTTCATAGTAATTATTGTTGTGATCAAACTATTGTTCTAAATTATTATTTTGATCAAGTTGCTATTATTCAGTCATCATTACTAGATCATCAAGAAATGGAAGTTTTTGAAAGTCAAAGTTCAAAATTTTTATATAATCATCCTATTTACGATGAGTATCCAGACGATGAAGAAGAGAAGATTTATTTCCCAACATGCATGGAAACATAAAATAGTTCTCCTTTGTTTGATAACTATGATGAAATCAATTTCGAAGTTGATGAGCAACAAATTATTTCTCTTTCTTTAGATATTTCACTTCAGCAGGAAAAGTATTAGTTGCACTATAAAAGAAGTCAGCCTGTGTATGACAGTGATGAAGAAGATTCTTGGGCAGGCAATGGAGGAGATAAGGAGGGGCTACTGGAGCAGTTGATGTTTCCTTCCTATTTAGAAACTGATGAACAATAGACTAGTGAGCCTCAATATGACATTCTCGAGTCAGGAAAATAAAAGATCAGTAGTGGAGAAAGTGTGCAAAGGTTTTTCATGCATCTAGGCCAGCAGGAAGAGGTATCACTTGATTCTGAAAATTATTTATCTTTCCATGATTTAGTGGTTGTTTGGTTGGAGTATTTCCTTCAAGAGGTTCAAAACGTTGCAGCGGTTTTTGTCCAACCAAACTTTAGCAGTAGGTGCAATTTACCTATTCATTCTTTGCTGCAAAAAAAATATTATTATTTCATTCCTTCATCCAGCATAAAACAAGGTATGTTAAGCAATCCACTATTTGCATGGCTTCATTGGAAATTCCATATTACTAGATCAGTGGAATTTCCCCTGTTTAGTGTAGGGCCAATGTATATAAATAAGTTGTCCAAATCAACTTTTTATTTTATCATACTAGTTCAACGTTTTATTTCAGTAGTTCGGTTCTTAGTTTGGCATCTAGTAGGGTTCAGTTTTTAGGCATTATGAATCCATGGCCCAATGACAGGTTTCAAAGTTGGACAGGGTTGATTTCAGGTCGTAGAAGGATGAAGACATGTGGTCTAATGTTCTTGGTGTTTTGTAGAGTAGATCTTTTTGAACAGGAGATGAGGCTCAAGAAAAACTCGACACTCACCTTTTCGTTTTTTTTATTTCTCTAAAAGCAGGTGATAAATAAATAATATTCCCTGTTGAAAATTCAAAAGAAAAAGAAGGTATGAGTCCCTACTCTTCTTATAGTTCCAATAAAATTGAAATATTATTTTTGAAAGGAATGTAAAGGGAGTTTTTCTCATGATAATATTATCACCTGACTTGAGAATAAAAAATGTATAAAATTATTGTGTCATGCCGATAAATTGAAAATCCATCTCTGAAACAAAAACAAAAATAATAATAAATAAACTCAAAAGAAGTTTGAACTAATTACACAAACTTGTGTAGGATTAGGATTTTTGTTGATTCAGATCCTTCAAAACTGTGATTGGGTCATTTTTTACCTATCCCCAAGTTCCTATCCACTTCAGATTTTCTTTCTCCTTTCTTGTTTTCTTTTGTCTTCATAGAAACAAAGAAACTTACCTTGGATTTGAAAACTGAAAAAACATATTTTCAAAACAAAGTTTGGCGAAAATATTTATGGTACTTTGATTTTAATTGAAAAAGTATGTCTATGCTAATCCTGACAATTTTAGCTCTGATATTGGATTTTAAACTGACAAATTCGCTCAAGGTTTATCCCTGAAAAGATTAAAATTCCCATAAAAAAAAAATTTCCCATAGGCTATGATGTACTGAAAATTGGAAGGAAGATGGTTTCAGAGTGTTCTTAAAATTATTGACAAACCTTCTTTTTAGCCTAAAGATTTTAAACAGGTATCATCCCTTGTATGCTGCATGCAGATTGATTGCCCCCACTTCAAAAATATTAAAATATAAGACAGATGGTGAAAGGAAATTCATAATCTGATTCCCCCATCTCGTCCAGGACAAATGGTGAAAGGAAATTCATAATTCAATTGCCCCCATTTTTTCCAAAAGAGATGATGAAAGGAAATTTGTTTACTGATTGCCCGCAAAACGAAATGGTGAAAGAAAATTCAATGGGAGAAGTAGATAACTTCACCGGGGTACTGAACAGGCTTGCTAGAAGTGAAACAATATCTACGATATTTGTAAGGCTATCATACATATCTATATTTCATACTCTGGTATCTAGTTCTCTTTCTGACGAGTTGTACATACTGGACCAACTAGGGATTCCCTAAGTAAATATGTTAGATCTGTTAAACCTTGAAGCAAACAAATTCGGTTGAAGCCTGATATTCTAGTTAAAATTATTTTGATTATCTTAAACAATTCTAAAATCAATTTTAGGAAAAGGAAAATTTAAATGGCCTAACTTGAAATTTATTATTGAGTATGTTTTGAAGGTCTTGGGACTTGGATAATTTCATTTTTCTATGCATGATTAAATAAAACTAGAAAGTGTTTTTCAGAAAACAATAATAACTCCATTTTGCCAATAAAGGCACTTGGTTACTGTTCTTTCACGCCTCACAGGGAGCCGCAATCCCCAGATGGAGCCTATTTTGGAACACGTTTAATTTTGAGATTTTGAGTTTTAGATTTTGCCTCTTAGAAATAAAATTTTCACCCAAAAAGAAAAAGAAACTTAGAGACTCACCTTTTCAATTTAAATATAAATCCATCGCTTGTTGAAAAGGCGCTTACGATATCCATCGTCAATTATCTACTCTAATTTTATCAAATTGTCTTAATGATCTCTGAACCATAGAAGTTGCTCGAGTTTTAAAGAAAGTCACCAACGTTCACTTCGGAGCTTCGCACTTCAGGTATTCCAACAAGTCTAAACATTCCAAAACCCTGAAGTCGCTGAAATGACGAAGTACTTAAGGATAATTCAAGGTTTAAAACATGATAAAGTAAAACATAAAAGTAAGTAATAGGAGATTAACTTCTTTGTGAATTTGACCTTCAGGAGATTTATACCATAATTGTATCCAACAGTCACGAATGCTGAAGTATTAACAATATGTATGATTGGTTAAAGTTCATGATTTGAATTGAGATTAATAGTTTTGTTCAGTGAAGAGATTACAAACATCTCTTGTTATAAGCAGGCTAATATTATTTCCTTAAGGATTATGGCACTGCGAAAAGTTGCAAGAAAACTTGATGGTTCAGATTTCAGAATCTAGTGGAACGATAAATCAATTCAGAATCTGGATAAACTAAAAAAAGGACCAAATATAGCAGGAAAGGGGCTAAATAGTTATAAAAGGGACCACAAACTCTCCAGAGTGATAAGTCTCCGAAGTGGAATATCTGGCGATGCGTGTCCTTTGATTTGGATGACTGAGATTTACTTCGGAACTCAGGGCTTCAGGCATTCTGAGATGCACAATAGTAAAAATCCCCAAAGTGATAAGTCCTCAAAGTGAGAGATCTCTTGCTGCATGTCCTCTTGACTTCAATGAAGAAGATTTACTTTGAAACTCCGGGCTTCAGGTGTTCCTAGGTGCAAATCTCCGAAGTACTAAGTCCCTGAAGTACAGGATCTCCTGCCACGTGTCCACTTTGATCAATGGTCTAGATAGGCTTCGGGTCTTCAGTATTTCTTTACTTAGCACTGCTTACCCCCTCCCAAAGTACAAAATATTCGAATATGGGGATCATCTAACACGTGTCCCTCGTTGAGATCGACGGACAGGAATTGCACGAAATTTGCTCTATCTCCTCTACATATGACCAAGAGTTCTGACCTCGGATTAAATTTGGGTGCTTATCTCACTTTGCGAAGAGTCGAATTTTAATGGATCATGGAAATCAACAGCTCATGTCTATTCGACATGTCAAAGTTGCGTGAGGTATAGCGCCAAACAGAAGCCCCAAAGTTAAAGATCAAGTGCCATGTGTCCTTCTCCATCGTACAGTCATGATTTACTTCAGGAATCCGGGCTTCAGTAGTTTCATCTTCCCCACTCCCGTTTTCCTCCGAAGTATTTTCTCCTAGATTCCACAGATCCCTGTCGCGTTTCCTCCTTAGATCGATGGTTGTTGTTCACTTCAGAGCTCCAGCTCTACATGCAGAACGCCCTCAAGCTATAAAGTGCCAAAGTACATGGAAGTCATCAATTCATACATGTGGCGCTCTCATTAATCATGACACATGGCATCCAGCTAGCACTGACACATGTCACTTCTCTTTTCATGACACATCAACATAGTGACATCAGACCACCGCGTCAGATCATTCTCTGGGAAGTGTTCTTGTTTAGTGCCAAAGTAGTGCCATCTCCAAGAGCGCTTAGAATGATCCTAAAGTTGGCAGGCGGATAAACCTTAGCGGTGGCACTAAATTTAGCAAGTGCGCCCAGATCGCAGATCGCGACCAGATCAATGGCCACGTTTCATTGCAGGGACACAACATGCTCGAACGATAAAATTCTTGAGCGGTCCCACCATTGAAACCGTGATATACTAAAAGAGCTATGTGGCATCACCAGGTGCATTGCGGGAGTAAAAGAGGGTTACTTCAAACCACCCTCTCGTGCCCCCGCAAAATAGAGAAACATAAAGGGACGTTGGAGCAACACCTGTCATCCACGTCATGTATCCCGTTCACCCTCCAGCCTGTCACACCTTCCACATCGGTTACCCCATTTACCTCCCCACCTACACTTGTCCCCATGTCATCCTATTTGTGAGCAGTTATTCTTTCTCATAACTATTAGCCATCGCATAACGAGCCAACACTGAGCTACCTCTCACATTATCACTCCCTCCATATTTTCAACTGATATTATTTTTCCAGTAAACGCATCCGAAGAACACATAGCAGTGGAATTGGATGACAAGGACAATAAACAAATGATTATGGTGGCCTCAATGGACATGTGTGCCCAATTCAAAGAAAAAAGGAAAATGAGTGTGTCTGCGAGAATATAAAGAGACAGATGAAAGCGCCATCTCAAACAATATCAGCATGTTGTCATTTCATTTGAATTACATTCTGTTTTTAGGAGATATTGTATGAAGTCCAACAATTTTTTATTTCTGATAATTTTTATATAAATAGATAGATTTCAGATATATTTGAGGCTGCTTCTTTCCTGATCAAAATCTGGATCAGGGGATCAAATTTTGCTCAATTTTAAAAGTGCTCGAAATGCGACGAAAACAGTTCCATTGCGTCCATCTCGTCTTCCTGATTTCAGCAGTATATTTACTTTCTCAAACGAAGTCCGTATGGAGAAGATATCGTGATCTGTTCGCCAAGACAAACAAGGAAAAAGTTTGATGCTGACTGTACCAGTCCGTACATGACATGTGGCAGGTCCGTACAGGACATGTGGCGGCTCCAGGTGATGACACGTGTCAGGAAGATTTGGCTTTTTGGGCATACGGTTGGACCAATTCGGAGGTGACATGTGTCACCACTGGAAGGGTGACACGTGGCCTGGGATGACGTCAGCAGCCTACGTGTTGGATGACGTGGCGATCGTACGATGATGTGGCTCGAATGAAATGGAACCTGCTGACATGGTAGTTTGTGATTGGCTGATAGTTGGGCGAGTTATATTGCGACACGTGGCATGATTTTGGCGAATGGTGAGGTGCCACGTGGCCCAATCATGGGCTGCCACATGGCACCCCTTTATTGGCTAATAGTTTATTGGTTTGTTGTTTAAAATGTTATGGAGCCGACCAGATTCGAACCGGTGACCTCCCCTATTGCCAAAGCCTTTACAAACCTCCGCTAGCCAATGCGCCACCATGTGTTACTTGATATATTAATGGAACAAATTGTATTTAAATTAGCATTTCGGTAAGGTTTGGGCCGCGACCGGGCCGAGGCTTAGCCCCAGCCCTTGGTCGTGAGCCATATTACATATAACCATGGCATATATATGCGTGCAGGGTATGTTGTGTTAAAACCCAGTTTTATGCATTGATATTTAACTGTTACATTTATGCGTGGGGGGCTATACCCGTGAGGCCCGTGGTTTTTGTGACATAACATATGACCACATATGTAATTTACGCGCGTGGGTTTTTAAACATGGCGTGGTTTATATTATGGTTCCCACGGTCAACACAACGGACCATTAACGCATGGTTACAACGGTTATGCGGGGAAGTTGTAACCGTTAGCCCTTTTTTCCATAGAGCGCGGTCGTATGACCTCATGAGCCCGAGAGCTTGGCGGTTAGGGGCTGGAGGCGCCCTAACCATCCTATAGTTTGGATCGGTTTTCAGTTATGTGGGGGGCTAGGTTTTAACGCACATTTTGGAGAGTGTTCTTGGTTCATGCACACAGAGGTGCGTTTTGGCGAACCAGTTTCAGAAAGCTTGAAGGAGGAAAATGGAGGAGGCCTAACTTCTTCATCTTTTGGCCGATTGAGGTGCGTAAAAGCCCGGCTAGGGGTTTATGGACGTGATGGATCCATTGGTGCTATTTTCAAGGCCATTTGAAGACTTCTTATGCAAGTTTTTCACCACTGAAGTTTCAGCAAGCTCGAGGGAGCTTGAAGCCCTTATTGATTGAGGACATGGTTTTGTGAGCCTATGCTTGTTTTCTGTGATTGAATAATCCTTTTTGGCTAATTAATATGCTATGAACACATTGGAACAGTTTTTAGAGGCTTTTGAGGACTTTTACAGGTGTTTTTGCCACAGAGAAGCTCAGGGAAGCTTATGGCCACATGTAGAAGAGGTCATGCCCGGATGAGCCATGATCCATTTTCAGAGTTCTATTAGTCATTTTTGGGGTTTTTATGTGTTCTGATCTCAATGGTACAGTATTTTTTTCCATTGGAGTTGAGCAGCAGCTTGTAAAATAAATTTTGACTAATTAATCCCAGAGAGCCAAGTCCATTATGGAGGCTCAAGGAGATGTAGCCCGGAGGGGGGTGAACTCCTTTATCATGTTTTGATTGTTCTGAGTTTGATGGTTTATTTGCTGCAAGTTATGTTGTTGTGTTTTCATTTAAAGCACATATTTAACCATTTAAAAGAGCAATTTCTCACAGATAACATTTAAAGGAAGAAGCATAAAACTTAGCACATAATTTATCTGGCATATTTTAACACATGAAGCAAGGTCCTGTAAAGTTTATTTTAATGAAGTAGAGGGTGCTTGCATAGCATAACAAGTCAGCCTTCTATTTTCAGATCATTTCTGGATGTAATAGAGAAAACTCTCCTCTTTTAGTATTAATACAAGTGCAAATAGAGATTCTAATTTGCGTTCAGTTTGAGTTATGTGTTTCTTCTGTATTTCCATATCTCTGAATTTCTTAATGTAATTCCTTGATAAGTGATTGGTTGCAATTTAGTATTACAACTACTATAATTGTATTTTATCATCAATTCATTAAGTAAGCAGTTTTTCCTCTGTATTTACTGTGAGTAAAACAAGACCTGCAAGCTGTGTGAATTACTGCATTTTATATCCTGTTCAAGGGTGCACTCTCTACTTTTCTTCCACTGCAAACAAGGTGAGATTCATGTGCAATTGATGCCTAGATTTGTTTAACAGTTTTGTACTCTTCCTTCATACCATTTGATATTATAATTGTGACTCAGACAACGGAATACAACCTCTGTATTGTCCTATTATTAATTTCATTAAAGGATTATTTCTGATATAACTAAAGGTAGGAAAAGCACTCATTTAAAACATTTTCATAAAACATCCTGATGCCTGACATTACTCTTTGAGCCTTTAGATTAATCTCAGGAACAACATGTTGGATGTATTGTTTTGTAGCAACAAAGTTACCAACTTAACGAGAACTCTCAAGAGTTCTCATTTTTTAGAGATCGCATTTTTTACTCCTGTTTCAAAAAATGGTGCACCCCTTTTTTGTAGAGTGGTTAAAATTGTGACTTGCTTGAAATCATTGCCTTGACAGACAATACCATTGCATAAAATTGACCCTCAAATCGAAAATTGATGCTATTGGTAGCACCCTTCCTATTTTTGGAGTTAAAATAGTGACTTAATTGGAACAGTAGCTCCAATCATTGGTACTGTCATGAACAAAGAACTTCAAATTAACTTGTAAATCAAAAAGTGGTATTTTTTTATTAATCAATTTTATTTTATTTTTAAAATTTACATTAAAAACAAACAAATTGAAAAAATAAACTCCACATACATGTTTATTTTTTTCTTTAAAGCAAAAAAAAAACACATTTTTCTATTAAAAAAAATTTTAAAGAAAAAAAACCATTTTTCTAGAAAAAAAATAGTTTTTTAAATTGAAAAACCCCTTTTTTTAATGAAAATTTGTCTCCCCGAATGGGGTGTCGCCTCGTTCAACATCACATTAAACCATTTCTCATAGGACGCAGCCTCCAACCTCCCATCTCCTCTCCCGAGGTTGTTCATTTACTCTAGCTCTCACCTTTGTGGCCTTTCTCCCATGTCTACCTTAATGTCTCAGGTCTCGTCATTGGTTGGCTCTGCAAATTTCGGTACAACGGATGTGAATTCCATTTATGGAATTGTAATGGAAGTATTACAGGTTTTGGGCCTCATTATGGCCTCTTTTCTCCTTCCTTGGGTGTCTATCAAGCCCATAATACCTACCGCTGACGGAATTGCTCGAAAACACTTTACTTACATTTGTCACTCTCCAATCCCTAGTTTTTTCTGGCTCCCCTTTTAGTCTTTTTTGTTCCCTCACTGCACCATGCCTCGTGAACAAAGTAAACCTTGCAAGGGTTTGGGAACTTTCCGCAATTCCGAAGGACACTATTGGTCTATCTCTCCTTCCTCTAGTATCTCTAGTTCTTCTCTCTAGACCTCTTCCCCCATGGCAAGCCAACATGATGAGGAGATTTGGGGTTATGCAACTGTGGAAGAGGAAACTTTGATGGCCCCAAACCAGGATAATGTGGAGGTCCTTGCTTCTCCTTCAGTGAGACGAAATCTACCAAAGGATCCTATTCCTTTGCATCAAAGGAATGACATAGGAAACAGATCTTAGGCTCCATAGGCAGACTCCAGTGGGATGCAAGAAGATAACTCTCCCTATCGGTCCTCGGATGACCAACTTCAGTTAATTTTTGAAATTCGAAGAGACATAGCGGAACAACATTTTCGTCATGAGATAATGGAACGAAAGCTAACATATATTTTCGACTCACTCTCAGCTTAGCAGCCCTACCAACATTGTCCAGAATGTTGTCATCAGTGTGCTTGTGTTCCAGCTTGGCAAGTTCCTCCTCGTAGCGATGGAAACAATGGTCAGTCAGTATTTTGATTCAACAATCTTGTTATGTTTTTTGTCTATCTTTTAATTTATATCTGTGTAGTTTTTAAGATAGCTTTATATCTAGGCTTGTTATGTAGCCACTTTGGCAAAACTAGACATTTTATTTTTGGCCCTCCAAGAAGACATTTGAAGATATATGGGACCTGGTACTGGATTTAGTTTCCATTTTTTGCATTCTAGGCACCAGGTCAAATGACATGTACATGGAACACAATTTTATGAAGGTGATATAAACATCTAACTTACAAAAAAGAATGATAAGTTGTCTTTTTAATGAAAATACACATTTTTTAAATGAAAAAACACATTTTTTAATTAAAAAAAATGCAATTTTTTTAGAAGGTTTAAAAATCAAATGAAAAAAAAAAACCAGAACAATAACATAAAACATTAAAAACAAACGTTTATTTTATTTTATTTTAAACATCAAACAAAAATTGAAAAACAAAATTTTAAAAGCCAAAATTAATAAAACACAAAAACATTAAAAATCAAACTTTAAACAAAAAAAGGTTTAAAAACAATGCATCAAGTAAAATTGTTTTTTAAAAAATAGTGTAGCAAAGGGCGAGGACGTTGCTCGACATCGTCCCTTCCCCCCTTTCCTTTGTTTTGTATTAACAAAACAAAGGAATACAAAACAAAGGAAAGGGGGAGGGGGTGATGCCCAACATCACTTTAATACAAAACAAAGGAAAGGGGGGAGGGGGCGATGCCCAACATGGCCCTCCCCCCTTTCTACACTATTTTTTTTAATTTTTGTCTTTAAATTTTATTTTCTTACCTTTTTTGTTTAGATTTGATTTTTAATTTTTTTGTGTTTTATTAATTTTGGCTTAAAATTTTTTTTTTTCAATTTTTATTTGATGTTTTATTTTTCAAATAAAACTTTTTTTTTATTTGATTTTTAAACCTTTTTCAAAACAAAATAAAAACATATAGGGTGACAGGGAAGAGATGAGGCATGGGACTGCCCTCCGAGTCAGACCACAATGCGTCACTCCAAGTCAATGGAATCTACCACCCTCCAACCACCTCTGTAACATCACCTCATGCAATTTAAACTCATCCTTTATGCATGTACCGCTCTCCTCATGGCTCTTCATTGTTGTCACGATCGCTCTCAATGGAAAACACTCCAATGGTGCCTAGCTCCTACCTGGTATGTCCTTCGCACCATGCATCTCATTCTGATCACTCACACTGACATCAATCCATTTACGGGCTTTCATATCAATCATTATGACCACTTCCATAGTTTATCTTCTAGGTCGATGGACAATTTTCTTACCTCGACATTTCTTTGGATTTAGTATCACCACCTTTCCTTTCCCTCGCTCATCTATGTTCAAATCCCCCTTCATCCCCATTATTTGGCTCTAATCTATCCTTCGAATCCCTCTCTGCCATCCTTTCATTGTTCCTTTAACATGATGGCTAGAGGCGACCTCTCTCGTCGAGCCCGAGGAAGCTCCTCCCGTAGAAACAGGGGTCGCTCCGACTCTTGACTTTTCTCTACAACCGAAGAGTCTGTTGAATCCTACCAATTTCAGACCCCTCCCAACATTCGTGTTGAGATTGACCTTTTAGAGATCGACACTCAAATTTTAAGGAATTTCATCTTGGATGAAGAGGTGTTGAATTCCACCAGTTCTTGGGTCCTTGACACTGGAAATACTCGGGCCTGAGTTTCCAAGTATCTAAATATTGTTGATATTTACTAACACCTGAAATCATTGTCGAGTTGTGCCCTTGTTGATCGCTATGAGGACAAACAAGAGATATCATTGCAACTAGATGAAATCCAGTTACAACTCAAGCTTCTCAATCAAAAAATGAACTTGATTGCACACCAAATGGAGAGACTAGACTTGACGAAAGTGGACCTGCCTCAACCCCAGGTGCCTGTCGTTGAGGGCTAACCCTCTACTTAGTTCTTAATGATTTCCAATTTTCTTAGTTTGTTTCTTAGTATAGGAGGCTTGGGTATCTCAACCCCACGTCATTGTTGTCAACTTAGAAAGAAACAACAATCGATTATTTGTATAGAAAATAGCATTAAACGCCATTTTGTTCAAGCTTGATGCATTTTTGTTGGTCTGGTTTCCCCATTGGCGGGACAAAAACAAGATTTTTGTATATCTCTCTTATGGTAATAAAAGGACTCAAGAATATTTACCAAAAAAAAAATTGCATTTTTTTTAATAAAAAATGGTGTTTTCTCATTAAAAAACTATATTTTTCATTTAAAATTATGTATTTTCATTAAATAAGACAATTTTTCATTTTAAAAAAATGGGGTTTCATTCAAAAAATTGTTTTTTTATAGAAAAATGTGTTTTTTTCTAAAAACATTTTTTTCTTTCAAAAAAAATTAAATAGAAAAATGTGTTTTTTTTGCTTTAAAGAAAAAAAGAACACATGGAGTTTTTTTTTCAATTTATTTGTTTTTAATGTAAATTAAAAAAAAATGATTAATAAATAAAATATCACGTTTCGATTTACAATCTAATTCGAAGTTATTTGTTCGTTATAGTACCAGTCATCACGACTATTGTTTCAATTAAGTCACAATTTTAACTCCAAAAATAAGAAGGGTGTTATCGGTAGCATCACTTTTCGATTTGAAGGTCAATTTTATGCAATGGTATTGGTTGTCAAGGCAATGATTTCAAGCAAGTCATAATTTTAACCACCCTGCAAAAAATGGGTGCTATCAGTAGCACCATTTTTTGAAACAGGGGTTGATTTTGGTGTTTTGACACAACATATGGGTTTTTTGCACCAGAATTCTCGTTTTGAGGTCACAGTTCTCATTAAGTCAATAACTTTGTTTAGCAAGTATGGCTTGTGAAGTGATTCATTCCATAAGGAGTATTGATGGTGTTACCCTACCTTAAGGGTTTTTCTCTATATTCTTGTGTGGTTTATGGTGTAAATGCATTTAATATTCTCGAAGTTTAAAGGTTTATTTATGCAATTAAGGGTTATATTTTCTCTTATATCTATTAGAGTTCACTACAAGTGAAGATGGTTGTATATCGCCACTCACACCACCTAAAGAAATAATCTTCATCAAGGAAAAAGCATGAGTGTCAACAAACTTACTATGGATCAACATAGAACCAAGTAGGAAATCGATATCGAGGCACATGGAGGACTCAAAATAATGCATTGAGATATCCTAGTAGCACAACAACATGGAACCCAAGGAACAACTAGAATCAAGACTGAGGAGGAAAGACCACATTTGGATCTCATGTTCACATTTCATTAGGATGGAAAGATGTTCATGCATGGTACCAATTGGTTACCTTGCTTAGAAGGCCATATTATATGGCTTATTTCCATGTTTCGTTGATGATACATGTGAAGGGGATGGAATGTAATATACTTAAGAAATATAATATGGAGTACATATGGAGGTACCCAAGGGAATAATGAATACAATGTAACCATAATCATAGAATAGACCAACTTGTTAGTTGATGGGTAATAAATAGGCCCACTAGGTAGTTGAGGAAATAATATCATAATAACAGGTAGTTGACATAAACCCCTAAAAAAACTCATGAGAAAGTATAAATACACATAAGTATCATTGTATTGAGATATGTTGGATGTATTATTTTGTAACAAACATGGTTTGTGGAGTCATTTCTTTCATAGGAAGTGATGGTGTTACCCTACCTTAAGGGTTTTTTCTTTAGATTCTTATGTTGTTTATGGTATAGATGCATTTGATATTTCTGAAATTAAAGATTTATTTATGAAATTAAGAATTATATTCTCTTGTATATCTATCAAATTCACTACAATAGTAAGCATATCATTGAGGATGCATAAAATTTGGCATCAAATATTACTTCTTCAATGAGTGAATTTTAAAATCCTACCAAAAAAGTAAAAAAAATTACAAAACCTATCAAACATGAAATAGATATGAATTACAAAACCCTCATGATGGATATAAAGTACAAAATCAAAAAAGGAAAAAGTTAACATTATTGTTGCAATTATCTTCGATAAAAAAGAATATTACATAATACTTAGACATGTATTGTGTAAACAAGTGTTGTATGACAACTTAGTTCATGTCGGGTAAGTTTTAAAATGGAGAAGCCAATGAGATACATGGAACATGTGGGTTAATTAGATACTTTTTGGTCAATGCTTTTACATGTTTACATAACAAAGGAGTTGTTTTTACATGTTTACTGAATAAAGGAACAAAACGAGGCCCATGGAACTGCTTGTCCGTCGTAGTCACTACAAAGTGTTGATAACTAATAACTTCTATAATTTTCCATCAAC
This sequence comes from Picea mariana, assembly GCA_032191745.1. Lineage (NCBI taxonomy): Eukaryota > Viridiplantae > Streptophyta > Pinopsida > Pinales > Pinaceae > Picea > Picea mariana. Next base: position 17,132 of record JASDQU010500842.1, on the reverse strand, counting down.
ACATTTGCAGGAGCTAAGTGGCACGTTCATATAAGTGTATAGATGGTATTTCTAGGTGTAATATGCAATGGCAGCGATATACTCAATGAATACATATAAAAAAATATGTTGCATAAAAAATATGGTCTGCAAATGCTCAACCTGAAGGAAAAGAATCCATGGTTTCTCTACCATATCAGAATTTGACAACATGGAAAGGAGTTGCAAGATACGTTTTGTGGAACACAACGGTGGCGTAAACATATATAATTAGAGTCATTGGCCAACTTTAGCGTGACTCCAAGGTAGTTTACTTATATAAATTATTTTTTCGTATATCAAGGATCGTCTGTGCTAAATTGCCATGGAAATCCTTTTATTCATTTCTACAAAATTAAACTAAAAATACAAACTTCAAATTGATTTAACATCGTTATTTACAATAAATTTATTATCCCTATGTTAAAAAAATATGAAAAAGAGAGGCATTATTTACGTTGTAGGGAGCATCATTAATACATGTCATTTAAGTTTTTAGTATATATATATATATATATATATAATTAATGGTTTCATGTTAAGTTCGAAAGTTTAATTATTAGAAAATAATTTTAAGGTTTCAGTCTCAATATGAACATACATATATATACACAAAACAATACATTTACATAAGTAATATAGTTACCAACTTAATGAGAATTTTAAAGGGTTTTTGTTTTTTGGGGGGTCACATTTTTTTAAGCGGTTTTTTTATATTTTAAATTTTCTAATATATAATGTTTCCAAGTCATTTTATTAAATGCTTATTTTTTCATCTATTTTAAAAATATTTTTTTTTTTCAAGGATGTTTTTAGTCATTTTTCCATACTTCTTTCAATCTAAAAAATATTTTTTATTATTCATTTTTTTTTAAATTAAGATTTAATTTTAAAATATAGTGGAAAACATCTTGTTTATCTTTAGAAAATAAT
>JASDQU010500841.1:35177-59146 GCA_032191745.1 Picea mariana | reverse complement strand
CGATAGATCTCTGTGGCTTAAAGATGTCGGAATACGTCTCTACCCTTAAAAAAAAAATACCCACAATTTCTGCCAAGGAAAGTGCTCTGATACCACTTACAAGATACCAGATATATAAAATATGCAGAACATAAATGACAGAATAACAGTAAAATATCCAGCATAATCTTCACAATACACAGAAATGATATACGAAATAGCAACATAAATAGCACTTTGAATCAGATAGCAATGTTCATAGGCCTCTTCGAGGGGGCAACCTCCAGTCGAGCAGTGCTCTGTTACAATAATATCCCAGCTAGGGTTTTTCATACCCTCGACCCTTATTTATACTAAATATGCCTATTAAGAGAAGCATCTAGAGGAAGATCCTTCTAGAAGCGGAAGCTTCTATTAGGTCTTCTTACATCCGCCTTATTCTATTTTATTGAAAGTTCTTATTAATATTGACATTTATTACATCCGAATACATTGATCTACCTATGTGCAGGTTAGGACCTTAACAATAACGCTAACATCGAAAGTCTGTTTTCAATGTCGTTTTTTTTAAAACCGCATAACTTTTCGATCTCTTTCCATACAAATCATCAGTTTCAGTTTTTAAATCCACGTTATCTGTATATTTAATATGGATTCTACAAGTACTATCTTGCTTACCAGCAACAACTACTTCCAATGGAAATCTCATATGGAAGATTTATTAAGAAGTAAAGGCTTGTACCGGATTACCTTGGGAAAGGAAAAAGAATCCACTGATGTTGATAAGAAATCCAAGTGGGATAATAGGAATGAAGAAGCACATGGACTAATCAAAATTTCCATATCTCCTGATTTAATGTACCACCTTCAATATATTGATGACCCCAAAGAAGCTTGGAACATGATTGAATATGTGTTTGGTAAACTCAATATTATTCGAGCACAATAGTTAGAAAATCAAATACTGACCTTGAGTCCATTTGATTTTTATTTCCTTGGAGACTATCTATCTAGGTTTAAAACAATCATAATTTTATGTGAAGAATGTAAGAAAAAGATGGAGGAAGAGTGTTACATCTATCTTATTCTTTCTAAGCTAGGTAGTGCATATTCTGTGTTTGTATCTACCTTTTATGCCATGAGAGAGGCTCTAGGGGAAGAAGCTTATGAAACACCCACTCTTGAGTCCTTTTGTGCTTCTTTCATTCGAGAGGAAGATAAGCTTGTACAATTTGGAGTGATCAACACTGCAAGTCCCTCCAACAAATCCTTAGTTTCCCAACAGAAAGATAAACCCAAGTATCCCAAGAAGCAACATCCTCGCTACAACAACAAACAACATAAGGGTCCCAAACCTACTCAAACAGCTTCAGCTCCTACTAGTGACAAAGGACAAAAATATAAAAGTAATAATACTAACAGACATTGAAAATTTTGTGATAAAGATGGTCATGATGAGTCCAAATGTTTCAAGAAGATGGAAGCTTTAGAAACAGTGATGAAGAAGCACAACATTAGTATTGATTCTACTTCTTCCTCTCATGGACATGCACTTTCTTCTTCTGGCTTCTCCTTCAATTCAAATTCTACTACTACTTCTGATGATGAGTGGCTTATTGATTCAGGAGCATCTTATCATATGGCTAAGGATAAATCCATATTTTCTGCTCTAAATGAATGTAACACCAAGAAAATATTTGTTGGTGATGATAGATCTCTTAGTGTTGTAGGATCTGGAACAGTTCAAGTAGATAATGGTCATTTCAATGATGTATTATGTGTTCCAAGTATTTCTTGTAACCTTCTATTAGTATATCAAATCGCTCATTCAAGTGAAGGTAAAACCGTCGAGTTTTCACCTCACCAAGTTGTGATCAAGGATCTAAAATATCCTAAGCATGTCCTTGCAACTGCAATTGTTGATGATATTACCAGATTGTACAATTTTGACAACTTTGGGTCATCAACGTTTTCATCAGTTTTTGTTGCTCATAGCGATGACTTGAGAAAACTTTAGCATGAGTGGTTTGGTAATCTAAACTATCGCTCATTGCAGCAACTATGTAATCAATAGATGGTGACTGGTCTTCCTCTTGTTTCATGCAAAGATGGTGTTTGTGCCGGTTGTGTTCTCAACAAACATCATCAAGATAGTTTTGACAAACGTGCCTCTTGGCACGCCTCAGGTTCTTTGCAGCTTGTTCACAGTGATTTGTGTGGTCCACTTTCTTCTCCTTCTTTTCCTGGGTGCAAGTATTTCTTAACTTTCATTGATGAATTTTCCAGATGTACTTGAGTTTACTTCCTAAAACTCAAGAGTGAAGTTTTTGACAAGTTTTTGGCCTACAAGGACCTTGTAGAAAAACAATATGGACATCAAATTATAAGGTTAAGAACAGATAATGGAGGCGAATATGTGAACAATAATTTTACAAGCTACTGCAGTACATAGGGAATCCAAATTCAACACTGTTCCATATACACCACAACAAAATGGTGTTGCTGAGAGAAAGAACCGCACATTAAAAGAAATGGCTAATTGTATGATCCAATCTAAGGGATTAAGTCTAAAGTATTGGGAGGAAGCCATCAACTGTGCAAATTACATAGTAAATCACACTCCCACAAAGGATCTTAGAAATATAACATCGGAAGAAGCTTGGACTAAAATTAAACTAGATGTAAGTCACTTCCGTGTATTTGGAAATATAGCATGGGCTCACATTCCTGATGAGAAAAGGAAATCATTGCAGCCTAAAAGTGAGAAGTGTATATTTGTTGATTATTCTGAAGATGTCAAAGGTTACAGACTTCTTCAATCACATTGTAATGAAATTATTATTATAAGAGATGTTAAATTTGATGAAAATCTCTTGGCCTGCGAGGTTAATTCAACGATTGTGCTTTCTTTGGCCTGCGAGCCATCTTCGACGTTTGTTCCTTCTTATGATCTGGTTTCTTCTTTAGATGATAACAGTGAGGACGAAAATCCACCTCCACCTGTTCACCCTCCTCCAGATGAGTCCTTTGAACCTGAACCAACACCATCTCCACCGCTTCCTAGATGGGTTCATTCAACACGAGAAGCAACTAGTGATCTTGTCGATGATCCTTCAGATCAATGTCAGACACGTTCACAGTTCCAACAAGCCTCTTCTATTTTGGATCAAGTTTCATAAACTCATGATCCAGAGACATTTGCAAAAGATTTAGGTCATCCGGATTGGGATACAACAATGAATGAAGAGTATTGTTATTTAATGGCAAATGATACTTGGGATCTTGTACCTCTTCCAAAAGGAATAAAACTTGTTAGATGAAAATGGGTCTATAGAACTAAGTATGCATCAGATGGAAGTGTTGAAAGACACAAGGCTCATTTAGTTGCCAAAGGATTTTCCCAAGTTTAAGGAATTGACTATAATGAAACCTTTTCCCCTGTAGAAAAAATGAATTCCATCCACCTTGTTCTTTCCCTTGCTGCCTCACATAAATGGGAGGTCCATTAGATGGATGTTAAATTCGCCTTCTTGCATGGATATTTGCAATAAGAAATCTACATGGAAAAACCTCCTAGCTATGTCCAAAATGATCTAGACTTGTTTGTCTCCTCAATAAATCTCTTTATGGTCTCAAGCAAGCTCCCCGAGATTGGTATGCCAAAATCGATAGCTTCCGTATTGCCACTGGATTCTCTAGATGCCATTATGATCCTAATGTCTATACCAAGAAAGTAGAAATCCATCTCATAATCCTTGTCCTTTATGTTGATGAACTTATCCTTACTGGTAGTGACTCAAAATGTTTAAAACATGTGAAAACCAACCTTAAGAAGAAATTTGAAATGATAGACTTAGGATTTTTGCACTATTACCTTGGCCTCCAAGTTTTGCAAACCAATGAAGGAATTTGTCTTTCCCAGTCTAAGTATTCTTGTGACCTTCTTCGTCACTTTCACATGGATGATTGTAAACCAACCCCTTATCCATTCTAGTCTAGAGTCAAGCTTTCTACCACCTGTACTTCTCCTGAAGTTGATGCCACCCTGTACCGTCAGTTAGTTGGTAGCCTCTTATACCTGACTCATACCTATCTTGATCTTTCCTTTGTTGTTGATCTTGTTTCTTCATATATGAAAACACCATATGAAAGCCATTGGAAAGAAGCTAAAAGGATACTTCACTATGTTCGTGGTATAGTTCAGTTTGGGATACATTATAGTTTAGGGGGGACTCCTTTATTGGTTGGTTTCACTGATTCAGATTGGGCTGGTGACCCTGATGATCAGAAATCTACTGCAAGTTATGTTTTTAGATTTGGTTCAAGACCTGTCACTTGGGCCTGTAAGAAACAATAGGCTATTGCACTTTCTTTAGTAGAAGAAGAATACTGAGCAACGATAAATGCAAGTCAAGAAGCCCTGTGGCTTCGACAGATCCTTTCAGAGTTTGGATTCTAGCACCAACATCTGACCAGCCTTTGGTGTGACAATTAGAGTGTCATCAAGCTCGCTNGGGATACATTATAGTTTAGGGGGGACTCCTTTATTGGTTGGTTTCACTGATTCAGATTGGGCTGGTGACCCTGATGATCAGAAATCTACTGCAAGTTATGTTTTTAGATTTGGTTCAAGACCTGTCACTTGGGCCTATAAGAAACAATAGGCTATTGCACTTTCTTTAGTAGAAGAAGAATACTGAGCAACGATAAATGCAAGTCAAGAAGCCCTGTGGCTTCGACAGATCCTTTCAGAGTTTGGATTCTAGCACCAGCATCTGACCAGCCTTTGGTGTGACAATTAGAGTGTCATCAAGCTCGCTAAAGACCCAGTTCAACATCAGCGTAGAAAACACATTGAGCTACACATGTACTTCATCAGAAATCTCATTCATGATAGAGTTATTGAATTTCTCTTTTTCCCTACAGAAGATCAAATTGCAGACATTTTCACAAAGTCTCTTACAGAAGCGAAGTTTTCCAAACTTCGATATATGTTAGTAGTTCAGGAAGTTGTCATTAAGGGCGGATAGGCTCTAATGCCTCCTTCCTTATCCTATTGTGTCACTATTGTAAATCCTTCAATCCTATCCCAAGTAATTCTGAAGGGGGGATGTTAGGATATTTAGACACTTAGGAGTTAGTAAGATCTACTTGGTCTATTGTATCGTTAGGTAAAAGTGTGTTTTCTAGTGTGTTTATTTAGTATGCATTAGTATGCATTTGTAGTTAGGAAATGTGACGGTCACGATATGTTCCCGACATAAAGTGATATGATGGTTCATACTCTCCTCGATCTTAATGACCATTGATCCATGGCTTAACACCTGACTGGTCCATGATCTCTATTTAAAGAGCATGGAGGGTCTGGTCTATTGTTTCGTTAGGTAAAAGTGTGTTTTCTAGTGTGTTTATTTAGTATGCTTTAGTATACATTTGTAGTTAGGAAATTCAATGATCACGATATGTTCCCGACATAGAGTGATCCGACAGTTCATACTCTCCTCGATCTTAATGGCCATTGATCGGTGGCTTAACACTTGATTGGTCCATGATCTCTATTTAAAGAGCATGGAGGGTCATTTTATGATGATCGATTGTGAGAAACTCTCTTGTAAAATCTCTCTGTAATATTTTTCTTTGCATTAATAAACTGCTCCAAGTGGCCACGTTGGGTGGGGCTGTGGATGTTTCCCCGTAGGGGTTTTACCACGTGAAAACATTGGTGTGTTGATATTTGATCTGGTTATGTGAGTTGTTACTGAAGGTGTTCTTCCTCTGTTGGAAGACCTATGTTGTAGAACAAACATGCAAAGAAGGTTTTCTATAAGAAGAGATATGATTTACAGGAGGGGGATAAATTCCTTGAAGGAGATGTTTCCTCTATACGACAACCCACTGACAATTTCACCTTCCAATTCGAAACTTCCCATGAAATTTTTTCTCACTCTGCATAGAAAGAATGGGTAGTCGACTCTGGGTGAACTCATCACATGGATAAGGATGCCTCCTTGTCCATGTGGTTGGATGAAGCTAAGGAGAGTAAAATATATTTTTTTGATGAGTTTTCTTTGCATGTTGTTGGTCAAGGTGATGTTACCTATCAACATGGGAAAATGGTTGACATTTATCATGTACCATGTTGTAACCTAGGTCTGCATCCCCTGCCTCTCTTCTCTTTTTTCTCTATGGCTTCATCAAATTTTTCTCTTCTAGTTGGTTAAGTCATTTTCCCATTACTGAGTGACTTGGTTTTGATTTGTTTCTTTCTGGTTTGAGTCTTTGCACATTTCTTTTCTCTTTTTGTTGAAAGGATGAAATATATGTTGGATTTGGTTTGAATTACTTATCATCATATTTTCCATTGATCCAGCTCACCACAGGTCGACCAAGCCTTTTTATATACATAGGAAATGCCTGCGGACAAACAAAGCCATTCAAAATGGTCATTATTAGGCCAGGATTGCTTAAATGAATAGCTAAATTTTCAACAGTAAAGATCCATCAAGAAAATCATATCAACGATTGTCATCCATTCGAGGTGTAGAATTGCACAGATTTTAACACCAAGAGTCATCCGAAGTCTCGAATAAAATCTAGACCATTCATCGATCATGACACACGACGACAGATCATCTACTTCAACGATTTTCACTTCGGGAGTTTTCCAGGATTCACATTTGAAACTCCCAAAAATCGGACTTTCGAAGTGAATCTGGACCATTCGTCCATCATGAAATGTGACGAAAGATTATTCACTTCAGATATTTTCCTCCGAGAGATGTTTCATGTTTCACATTCAAAACACTCGAAGCTCGAAAGTCCGAAGTGAATTTGGACCATTGATCCTAGGTCAATGAGAACTATCGATCCTTGCAATAGGTGAATGGAAACTAGGTCTCAGATCATAATTAGATCGATGGCTATAATTCATTGCGGGGATGCAAACTACCCAGACATTAATTTTCCAGGGGGGTCCCACAATTTAAACCATGGATTTGTTGGAAGGGTACGTGGCATCTTGTGGTGGATTGTGGGCCCAAAGAAAGTCTGGATCCAAACCACCTTCAATAGCTAATGCAATTATGTGCTTGAATGACATCACATCTCTACGTCACCTCTTCTCATCCCAATCACTAATATCGCTCACTACCCGACACTTGTCCTCTGTTAACCCCGCGTTGATCTCCATCGGTGATGGCCCACCTCTCCAAATCAACGGTCCTTGTCACAACTTGGACCCCCCCGACCATTCTACCTTTAACGGTGGGGGGGGGTCCGAGTAAGTAGTTTTCCCACTGTGGGCCCTACCTAACGTGGCAACTCCTCAATAATTTTGACCCCCCCTTCTCTAATCCTCTTACCGCCTACCCGCCACCCCCTCCGAGTTCCTCCCGGGTTGTGTTTCAATACCGCCCCCTCTCGCCTTTCACCACATGTTATTCACTACCCATTGCCAAACCCATACTCTCGATACCTCCATCATATTCACACCTCCTCTCACTTTGACATATATCTTCACACATCATCTACCCTCACGTCCATTCATACCATCTCTTGATTGGATGCTCACTTCCACATCTCCCCTCATGTTCGATGGGCTGAAAACTATTCCAGCGAACCTATTTCAAAGGTATAGATGGAAATTGATGGGGTCAATACACGGTGTGCTTGGCTTTTGAAAGCTTAGGCATAGACAAAGAGCTAAGTCTCAGTCACAGGTCGATGCAGATTAGTTCCAGAAACACTGCAGCAAGCTCTGCTCATGCAGCTGGTTATCTCTAGTGGCCTCCAATATCTTGCAGACATGTCTTCGTTCAACACAGATCTCTTCTATGTCACTCTGAGGCCTATTTTTTGCCACTCAGTTCATCCAACACATGCATCAGCTTTTTCACAGAGACAGTAGTAGTTTTATTTGATTAAGTCCATCATTTTCCTATATTAAATGCAAGAGTGGTGTTCTGTGTGTGATAAGAACCACTCTTATTGATTAAGTCCAGTGTCTTAGTGAATTTAATTATTTGATTGACAAACAGTTCCCTAAATTGAGGTCTCAGTCCCATAAGGGCGAGAGCCTCTACAACTCTTATAAATAATTAGTTTTTGGATATTGTAAGGGTCATATTTTTTGAGGAAGGAATAGAAATACAACAGACCGGTTGGACCCATTTTATGCATTGATTAAATATCTATACCTAGTGAACATACTCTTGATGACAGTGTTTCGTTCAACTCTTCATGTGTTGTTAATCTTATCTTGAATACAATTTTTTATTTGTGCAACGTACATTTCATTTCCTTTCAGCTATTGTATGACTTGTTTTTACTGATACACAATCTATCAAACAACTAATGCTTTGGGTGAAGATTTGTTTTCTACAACCTATGGGAGTTATTATTTTTTGATACATGTTTGATGTCTTGAAATGATATTTTAAGTACTGAAATTCTTGCAACAGATTATTCATTGAATAGTTTTTTGTTTCCCTTTGTTTTCTATTATTCACTGGTCTGTCATTAGTGTTCCACCAACCAAGGAGGGCCCTCATCCATATATTTCTTCCAACCCAACCTTTCCTTTGTCTTTATAGAATAACCCTCTGAACAACCAACAAAAATTTAAATAAGTAATCATTCTAAGCTGATAGGTGGACTAGATTTTCCCTTTAGAATTAAGGTGTAGACCTTAGGACCAACATCTTCTGGTGTCGTTGCCGAGGAACGGAGTAACGAAATATATTTCCCTGAGAGAATGACAATTGATCAGCTCTGACCTTTGATGGTGAACACAGATCAGACACAGACAGACTGTCATCTTTCACCTGGCGACTTCACTGAGTAAAATCTAAAGAAGAAATACTGGCGCCCAAAAAGGGATTCAACAGATCCAAATCTAAAAATAGCAAAGCAAAGAAGGTTGATTCTAACCATGAGAATAACACAGTAGGCTCTGAGTTAGAAAGGAAACTAAGGAAATCCATTGTAGCTCAGAGATATGCTTCCCCCCTCAAGGGAAAAGCTACACACCAAGAGAATACTTCAAACCATCATCACGAGCAACTTGAATTTGATATCCCTAAGAATAATAATTCCAAAAGGTCTTATACATATCCTACTCCTGATTCCACTTCAACATCCAGTCCTGCATCCAGTCCTATATCTTCGATAAATTTGCAGATTCCTATTGTTTAAGCCATGGTCGTTAATAGGATGAATGTCATAATTGTTGCCAGATATGCGCCCTTAGTGCTACCTATAGTTTTGCACGCACTCCCAACCATAGATTACATGAAATATCTGCCAAGATATAATGGGGAAGGTGAAATAACTACCTAAGAACATCTGGTAGCCTTTTACAGTTTTGCAGACAACTTTAACATTGATTATTGAGATGTGTGGATGAGGTTGTTTGTACAAAGTTTGGATGGGGAGGTCAAAAAATGGTTCAAAAGTATTCCTCTAGCCTCCATTGCAGATATTGAGGCGTTAGATGAAGATTTTATAAAGAAATGGGGAGATAGGAGAGATTATCTCTATTACATCACTGAATTTGGGGCTCTAAAGAGAAAGAATGGTGAATCTATTTCAGACTTCACCAAGAGATTCAATAAAATGTATGGTAGAATCCTAGATGAAATCAAACCAACTAAATCCTCTTCCAAGATCACTTATGCTAATGAATTTGATGCAGAGTTCTCCCTCCTCCTGATAGAGAGAATATCAACCACACTGTTGTCCATGCAGGAAGCCACCATTGAGGTTGAATCTAATATTTTGGCATCATACAGATTGAAGACTAGATCTAATAAAGAGAAGGAAAAATAGAGAGAGGATTCCCCTGTCTCCTCTAAATCAGCCACATATGATCCAAAACTTGATAAAATAACCAAGACTTTGAAGGATCTAACTTCTGAGATAGCTAAGCTAAAATGGGAATCCAAACAACCAAACAAAACTTTTCAAGGGGCTGGTAACATAAATTAGAATCAATTCAGAAGGCTTAATGATGCTCCTTAAGTAATGCAGAGAGAAAGGAGAAATATTGATGATCAAAGGGTAGTTCCCCCTTTCCAAAACAATCAGATTGAGGGGATAGATGTAGACAATGATGTTGTGGATGATAATTCTATGGTTTTCAATGAGACAGATTTCTATACCAGTCACTTAACAAAACATGAATATGAGGTAGCACAATTGTCAAATCAATTTGATAATCAGATAGGGGAAGAGGGATTTATCCAAGGTCAACCCAAGAACAAATATGATTTGAGGATGAGAAATAGAGCTTCCGAAGCCACCACCTCTAATCAAGGAAAACAAACAGAACCCCTCCAAAGACAAATCTGAATAAAGGTATTCCATCTAAAAATCAGTCACATCCACTACCAATACTTCTTGCCTCTGAAACAAAGGAAGTTGATAAGCCACCAACCCCTTTCAGCTTGGAACATGAGCTGAGCAAAATCAAGATTCTTGTCCCTTTGACAGAATTGTTAAAAAATGAACCTTTCAAGAAATCCATCATGAAAGTTCAGCAACCAACTCCTTCTAGTGTATCGTCTGCTGTCATTAGTCTACAGGATGAAAACCCAGCCATAACTATGGGTCCGCATATTGAGGATGGATCTGATGCTTCTCCTCCTTTCTATATATCTTTGACTGTCCACGATAAGATCCTACACAACTTTCTTATGGACTCAGGAGCCTCTCACAATGTCATGCCCAAAGTTGTTATGGAAGAACTAGGTCTGGAGATTACCAAGACTTACCAAGACCTATGCTCTTTTGATTCTAAGAAAGTAAAATGCCTGGGATTGATAAAGGATATGGTGGTTTCTCTGGCACAATTACCCATGAAGAGTGTAGTGATGGACATTGTGGTGGTCGACATCCCCCCAAAGTTTGGCATGGTATTATCTAGAACTTGGGCTAAGAAGGTTGGAGGATCACTGCAAATGGACCTCACATATGCCACCATTCCTGTGTTTGGTGGTGAGCACAAGAGGATATAAAGAGAGGTAAGGTTATCCTACATAGCCAGTGATCATAAAAAACCAAGAAATCACCTCATTTATGATGTTGAGGATGGGATGGGTTCATCTCTTTTTCATTTAAATGATGATGAACCTAAAATATCAGTCATCCAACGCAAATATCAGCCAATTAATGGACAACGAAAAAAGATGTGGAAGATGTATTTCAATGGATCGTCATCAAAATAAGGAACTGGTGCAGGTATTCTCCTCATTTCCCCTTTAGAATAAGTAATAACCCTCTCTTATAAGCTGGAGTTTGAGACTACTAACAATATAGCTGAATATGAAGCTCTGGTATTGAGATTGAGGGATGCCAAAGACATGGCCATTGGTTGTTTAGAAATTTTTGGGGATTCTGAGTTGGTCATCAATCAAGTGAGGAATAACTATTAAGCTAAGCAATAGAGGCTCAAGCAGTACAAGAACAAGGTATGGGACCATATCGATAATTTCTTTCTAGCATTTAACCTCTCTTTCATTCCCAAAGAATAGAATTAGAAATTTGATTCTATGGCCTTAGCTTCCAGCACGTTCAAGCCTCCCATTGGCCCAAATATTAAATATCAGGTGGAAATCAAACATAGAACATCCATACCAGACAACATAAATCACTAACAAGTCTTTCATGAAGATTTAGAGTTGCATAGATTTCTTCACACCATTGATGAATTCTCCAATATCTCAATTGATCAAGAAAGTCAGGAAGATGAAAATGAGAAATTAGAAGATCAACAATATTCTCATCTACTGAAGACAGTGGTTGATCATGATATTGTGGAGATAAAAACCAATCACATTCCAAGAGGACTAGTACCATTGGAAAGATTGTTCGACAACAATGATGTTTACAAAAGAACTGCTATGAAGAATCAAGAAGAGGAGGTGACAGAGTGCAATATTGGGACCACTGAGAATCCCAAGATCATCAAGTTGTCCAAAGCATTGGCTACAAAACAAAAATATAGGTATGTCAGCCTCATTAAAATGTTTGTTGATACTTTTTCATGGTCCTATGAAGATTTGAAGACATTTGATACTGACATCATCCAGCACAAGATCCCTCTAAAAACTAGCTCCAAGCCATTCAAAAAGAAGATTAGACAATTTAATCCTATGTTAATGTCCATAATTGAGAAAGAGATAAAACAAATGTTGGATGCCAAGATTATTGTACCATTGAGGTATTCAAACAGGCTACCCAACTTAGTACCTATGATGAATAAAAGTGGGGAGATACGCTTATGTGTTGATTTCAGAAATCTCAACAAGTGTTCTTTGAAGGAAAATTACCCCCTCCCCAAGATGGATCATATTTTATGGAGGGTGGTAGGTGCACACAAAATTTCCTTGTTGGATGGATACTCTGTTTATAACCAGATAGCAGTTTGTGAGGAAGACAAATAAAAGACAACATTCACCACCCCATGGGGAACATTCATGTATGACAAGATGCCCTTTGGGCTCATGAACGCAGGGGCGACTTTTTAGAGGGCCATGGACATAACTTTTGTGGGGGAGAAAGACAAATTTATGGTCATATACGTAGATGACATTACCATTTTCTCCAAGTCTGATGAGGAACATTTGCAACATTTGGAGTAGGTTTTCAAGAAATGCAGGAGGTATGGAATATCTATCAATCCTAGGAAGTCTCACTTTTCCATGCYAGAAGGGAAGCTACTGAGCCACATCATATCATCCAGAGGTATACAAATTGATCCAAAGAGGGTTTATACCATTCAACAAATTRATATTCCTAGAAATAAAAAGGTTGTCCAGTATTTTATTGGTAAGATAAACTTCCTCAAWCACTTTGTGCTGAATTTTGCTGAAATTATGAAGTCTATTACTAACATGTTGAAGAAAGATGCTGTGATAAAATGGTCCTTCGAGGAGAAATCATCTTTCCAAACAATCAAGCACGATTTATTTGAATCACCTGTATTGGCCAGCCCTGACTATACCAAATATTTATTCATCTTTTCCTTTTTCTCAAATGAAGCAATTGTTGTTGTACTACTGCAGAAAAACGAGGAAGGGCATGAGAAACCAATAGCCTTTTTCAAAAGAGCCTTCCGAGATGCTAATCTCAAGTATGATATATTAGAGAAGTAGGCTTATGCATTGTTTAAAGCACTCAAGGCCAAATTGATCAAGGGGCAAGGACTGGCCAAATTGCTATCAAAATCAAACTACAAGGTGCTAGAATTGCATCAAATCTTCACCCAATCAGATGGACCCATCATACAGCCTGGACAAGACAACTTACAGGTATTTGAAAAATATTCCTCTTCAACTTGGTATAAAAGAATCATCTATTTTCTACAACATTTTGAATGTACACCAGATGTGAAGAAGACAAATTCCATGTCTCTCAAGTTGAAAGCAATCAAATTCTGCATTTCAAACCAGAACTTGTATTGGAGGGATCCTATTGGCATTCTGTTAAAATTCCTTGATGGAAATGAAGACAAACAAGTTACAATATAAATGCACAGAGGAGTGTGTGGAGATCACCAACATTGGAAGGCCACAACGCTCAAGGTCCTGAGGGTGGGATACCACTAGCCCACCCTTTTCTCTGATGTGTTTTCCACTGTTAGAGCCTGTAATGAATGCCAGATTTTTGTAGGGAAATGAAAGTTACTATCACTGCCCCTGAAACCTATCAAAGCTAGTAGTCTGTTTTAGTAATGGGGGTTAGACTTCATAGGAGAAATAAATCCACCCACTAGTGGACAACACAAGTGGATCCTCACTGCCACCGACTACTTCACTAAATGGATTGAGGTTGTGCCCACTAGGAATGCCACTGACAAGGTAATTATGATTTTTTTGGAAACTAATATTTTTTCCAGATTTGGTTGCCCCAACAATCTTGTAACAGAAAATGCCCAAGATTTCAAGTCCAAAGCCATGATTGAATTATTTGGTAGTCACAATATTTTTTTTACACATTCCACACACTATTACCCTCAGGGAAATGTCCTGGAAGAATCATCAAACAAGACTCTCATCAGAATCATCAAAAAGTTGTTGACTGAAAGCAAGAAATCCTAGGGTCTAAACTCAAATCTTCCTTATGGGATGACATGATCAACACTAAGAAGTCTCTGGGAACCTCACCATTTCATCTTGTTTATGGCATCGATGTCATTTTTCCTACTCAGCTTGGTATACCAGTCCTGAAATTCTTGCAGGAGGACATTGAGGAACCTAATGACATCCAAAGGAGAATATTTTAGATTATAGAAGTTCATAAAATAAGAGAAGCACTAGATCTGACAACAGAAGCATACCAGAACAAGATCAAATCAGCCTTTGATAAGAAAACCAATAAGGAGATTTTTCAGGAAGGTGACCTGGTTTTGAGGTGATATGCCAGAAGGGATGACAAGTCCAAGCACGATAAATTTGAAAACCTTTGGTTTGACCCTTTTAAGGTGGTTGAAGTTATGAAAAAAAACACATTCATACTGCACAATCTATATGATACAAAGATATTTGGAGGCCCAGTAAATGGGCGCTTCCTGAAATACTATTTTGTTTAAATATGGGAGGAGGCCCCTCTTGTACCATAGACACTTTACTTTATTGTTGCTTTTGATTAGTTAGTTGTGTGTGAATAAAGACTCCATAGCCCAACAAGGCACTGGGGTGTAGTTTCAGTTTTTAATTCAATAAAATGCATGGCTGAGGGATAGACGTAATAGATACGTAGGGATAACAAACATAAATGAGGGTAAGTGATGAAAGGTAAGAGAAATTATCTAATCTCAAGACACCGATCTATAGTTCTTAGCACCTCACAAGGACGGGCTATCCCTAGTTGGAGCCAATGTTGTAACCTAGGTCTGCATCCCTTGCCTCTCTTATCTTTTTTCCCTATGCATTCATCAAATTTTCCTCTTCTGGTTGGTTAAGTCATTTTCCCATTACTGAGTGACTTGGTTCTTATTTGTTTCTTTCTGGTTTGAGTCTTTGCATGTTTCTTTTCTATTTTTCTTGAAAGGATGAAATATATGTTGGATTTGGTTTGAATTACTTGTCATCATATTTTCCATTGATCCATCTCACCACAGGTTGACCAAGACTTTTTATATACGCAGGAAACACCCATGGATAAACACAACCATTCAGAATAGTCATTATCAGGTCAGGATTGCCGAAATGAACAGGGAAATTTTCAACGGTAAAGATCCATCAAGAAAATCATATCATTGACTATCATCCATTTAGGGTGCAAAATTGCACGAAGTTTAACACCAAGAGTCATCCGAAGTCTTGAATCAAATCTGGACCATTCATCAATCATGACATGCGGCAACAGATCATATACTTCGGCGATTTTCACTTCAAGAGTTTTCCAGGCTTCACATTTGAAATCCCCAAAAGCTGGACTTCTGAAGTGAATCTGGATCGTTCATCCATCATAACATGTGGCGACAGATCATTCACTTCGGAGATTTTCCTACGAGAGATGTTTCATGTTTCACATTCAAAAAAACCAAAGCCCGAAAGTCCAAAGTGAATCTGGACCATTGATCCCAGGTCAATGAGAATCGTTGATCCTTGCAATAGGCGAATGTCACCCAGTTCTCAGATTGTAATCAAATCGATGACTATAATTTATTGCAGGGACACNAGGTCAGGATTGCCGAAATGAACAGGGAAATTTTCAACGGTAAAGATCCATCAAGAAAATCATATCATTGACTATCATCCATTTAGGGTGCAGAATTGCACGAAGTTTAACACCAAGAGTCATCCGAAGTCTTGAATCAAATCTGGACCGTTCATCAATCATGACATGCGGCAACAGATCATATACTTCGGCGATTTTCACTTCAAGAGTTTTCCAGGCTTCACATTTGAAATCCCCAAAAGCTGGACTTCTGAAGTGAATCTGGACCGTTCATCCATCATAACATGTGGCGACAGATCATTCACTTCGGAGATTTTCCTACGAGAGATGTTTCATGTTTCACATTCAAAACAACCAAAGCCCGAAAGTCCAAAGTGAATCTGGACCATTGATCCCAGGTCAATGAGAATCGTTGATCCTTGCAATAGGCGAATGTCACCCAGTTCTCAGATTGTAATCAAATCGATGACTATAATTTATTGCAGGGACACAAACTGTAATATCCTCAGGGATAAGCCATGTTGTAATCATGTTTATGAATTGTAAATCATGTTTTATAACCTGGTGAGCCAAGTATTGAAAAGTTGGTGGGCTTATGTGATTATTAGGCTGGAGAGCCTAAGTGTTAAAGGCCAGGAGCTTGTTTTTGTATATGTAATATGAAGAACATTAATAAAGATTGAACATCGTTGCGTGCAGACTAACCATGAAGAAAGAGTGATTGGGGACTAAGCTTCTACGGGGTGGGTAAGGGGAAAGGGGTTGAAAGGTTTGAAAGAAGGTCTAAGTTTAGGGGATTAAGTCTTTGAGAATAATATTTTATTATTAAAGCTGTGTGACAAAACATGTTTTTTATCCTAAGTTCTAGGAGAGGCAACGCATGCAGCTCCAACATGTGAAAAAGGGAACGCATGCAGCTCTAAGAAGACAATTTTCGACCTGGGTGCATGTAGTTAAAAGATGAAGCGTCAACTGAGTTTGGGGTTCCTCCTCCATTCTGCCATCGACTGTCTGAAACCAAGAATTGTGTTTGATCTTTGTATGCCTCACGCAACTCTAAAACCCAAAGCCCGTGATGTTTTCTTGAGAAGTTCATACACCCTCTATCTGAACCATTGAGTCTGTGTTCGACCTCTGTGTGGATTCCTTTCCACGCATCCTCAAAACCAGTGGAAAATCTGTGGGTTGAGCTGTGTCACCTGTGTGTCCTGTGAGCCTAGCCTATCCGCTCTTGCAGAGTCAAGTCCATACCTAAAATTTCCTTGGGTTGTTACATTTTGTGTTTCCTGAGTGGAATTGACCAGTTGTTGTTGCTGTTATCCTCACTTTGCGGGAATTGGGCTGAAGCTAGTTGAAGAACTGAGTTGTCAGGCCCGTGGTAGAAGAGGTAGGTTGTCAAGCCTGTGAGCAACTCTCTCCAGGTGAGAGAGTCTACTAGGAAGTTTTTTTCTCCCAAAGAGAGTCCAACACCACCTACAGAGCTCTAAGAATTCCTAATCTAGCCTGTTACCAAGACCCAGAAAGGGAGGTCAAGCACCAATGGACTATGCTTGTGAAGGTGTATACTCCCGTGTGGAACATGCATGTGGGGAATGCGAGTCTGTGAGTAGTAGACGTAAGAAGGCTCCTGGAGAGAATCCTTTTGGTTGCTCTATGCAGTTTTCCTGTAATGTCAGCCTAGTGTAGGATTCCCTTACCTCGGATGGAGTTTGGTCCCAGCTCGGGGGTGACCCACTGCTGAGAATTATGAGAAGCGTGGTCTAAGGCTGGGAGGTTCGTGTAAGGTTATCATGTGGTTGGTGGAGTTACTATAGTTTTATAGATAAGTATATGAATGTGCTTAATTTCGATAAAAATCATGTCTATGATGCTTGCAATATTATTTTGTATTTCGTTGCAATGATATTTACTGTTAATTCCATTAATTCGGTATGTTAGCAATAATTATATGTTTTCTCTGTGTTAAGTCATTTAACTTCATTTAAATTCATACTATATAAGTTTGAGAATATTTTCGCGTAGTAGCATTGCCCGACAGTGGGGTTGATGGTCGGGGATGTCACAATATGGTATCAAAGGCATAGTTTCAACACTTAGCCTGGATGGGCCGGATAAGTGGTCTTTGGACCCAAGGTTTCGAGTGGACGTGTTTAGATGGAACCATTTCGGACCTTAGAATGTTTCTAAGTACCAAGGGGTTACTTGGCCATGTTACGAAGCTTAGGAGGAGTAGCGGTATAATAAAATAGCAGCCCACGTGGTATTTGACCACACAAAGAGAGAGAGATCTCATAACTTGGAGTGTTGGAGCCATATGATATGTTCAGATGGAAGGGAAATTCAATACGACCATTAGATATGGGAAGGTACAAGAGGGTTATCCTGGAAGCCCTTAAGAGTTCATAAATCGTGAGAAGTGGGGTGTGCGAAGGCATAAACGCCCAAAACCTGAAACCCTAAAGTCCCAAGGGAGATCTACACCATAGATCTGGAGAAAATATCTTGACCATTGGATCAAGCAGAAGAGCAGATTGTGATTTTGAGAGTTCTTCTATCGAGAGAAGTGGGATGTGTCATTGCACAAACTCTAGAAGTATATGTGGTGGGGCTGGATGATGTCGCTAGTATTCCACCATGTGGCATCCTGTGTGAGCAGGGTTAGTGGGGCCCGAGGTTACGTAATGTAGTTAAAGGTCGGAGGACCCACAGTGGCATTGATCACGATGCATCAATATCAATGTCTAGGAAACATTGCGGGGAACCAAGTTGCATGGAAGATAATTATCCAAGGCGGTCCCGCAATCCAAACTGTGGTTTCACTGAGGGGTTACATGTCAGCGTCATGAGAATTGCAGGATGAAAGACGAGTTACTCCAAAACCACCATTTGATGCCCCCACAATTGGGAAAATGTTAAGTGATGTAAGTTAATGACATCACCTAAGGTGACATGGAAATGTATGGGGTGTGCTAATGTGAAATCTTCCAGAGTCCCAAAGTCCCAGAACTGAGACGTCTAAGGTTCCACAATGAGTGTCAGCCATTGGATGTTGGGTAGATGTGGACCATTGATGCACCCTATTGCGTGATTCTGGTAACTTGGAAATCTGAGTGATCATTGTTTTGTGCTGGAAAACCTTTCAAAGCCGAAAGACAAGGGCCTGAGTAAGCACTTATTGATCTAGCGCTTGGTCATGACCCATGGTCGCATGGGTTGGGGACTGAGAGAAAGGGGCCAATGCCTGAAAACTTAGCAAAGCAGAGTTCTGAAAGTAGAAATCTGCGGGGATTCTTGATTGAATGAGAATCACAGAGAATGAAAACTAAAGGTTTTCTTGAGTCATATTTGTTTATGAATGTTGTGGAATTTGTTAAGGATTAATGGCCTGACAAATTTCAATTGTCTGCACATTGTTTTTGCAGAAGTTTAACGAGTGCCAGAATAGTTTAGAGTTATCACTGAGTGAAAATAAATGGAGGAGACACAGATTGCTTCCAATTCAGATAATGAAGCTAAAGGGATGGATGTTCATTTAGGAGTTGAAGGGTCAAACTCCAATGGACATGGAGAAGAGATAGATAAGGAAGGACATATGATGAAAATCATTGAAAGATTGCAGAAAGATGCCCAAAATCACCGAGAAGATAGCAAAAAGATTAAGAAAGCTCAGGATAAACAAGGTGAATTCAAATTAAAGTTGATCAAGAGTCTCGAGAGAATAAAAAATAAGTTGGACAAGGAGAGAGACTCAAGGAAAATCGGAAGTCACCCAACTTCTGAGGGAAGAATATCAAGGAGTGTTGGTAAACACCATCATCACTCCCAAGGTCACTCCAAGAGGAGGGCACACATTAGTTCAAGCCCATATCCTACCAGAAAGCACAGGAGATTTGGAGTGGATGAACTGAAGGGAGAAATGAACAAGATTAAGCCTCCAACATTTGATGGAGAACATAATAAGGAGGAAGATGTCGAGACATGGTTTCTTGGCATGAGGAAATATTTTCAACTATATAATTATTCCTCTCATGCAGAAGGAAGAATTGCAATGTATTAACTGAAGGGAAAGTCATCCATGTTGTGGGATCATCTTGTGCAGGTACAACACATTAGAGAGAATTCAAGAGGTATTTTGAGAAGAAATACTTGACTAAAATATATTATGACAGAAAGATGAAAGAGTTCTTTGAACTCAAACTGGGCAGCATGACCATTGATGACTACGAACGAAGGTTTATAGAATTGATAAAGTATGTCTCGTTCATCAAAGATGATAATGTCAAGATCTAGAGGCATCTAAGTGAATTTCCACCTTCCATTGGTGACAAGATTCAGTATGATGATCCTAAGACTATGGAAGAAATGATAAGGAGGGAGAAATTCTTATGTGAGCAACTAAGAAAGAAGCCTACTTTTCGGAAGGATTGGGAAGACAAGAAGAAATTCCAGATGGATCAGAGGAAGAAGGGAAATAAGCCACCTTTTTTCATAAACAATCCTCAAAAACAACCATCATTTAGAGAGCCGAGAATGGTTGACATAGGGGAACAAAGGCCAAGGAAGACACCCATTCAGTGCTGGGGCTGTCAGGGGAATCACAAGTACAAAGATTGTCCCCACAAAAATGGCAAAGTGAGAGGTGTCCATAATGTTCAGAAAGATGAAACAGTGGAGGACATGGGAATTATAATGCCAAGGATCTATGCATCCTTGGATAAAAAGAAAGTTAAATATCAGTCTCACATCATTGAAGTGGAAGGTATGATTAAAAACCAACCATTTACTATTTTAATTGATTCAGGGGATATCCATAGTTATATAGATCCTAGAGTGGTGGAAAGTTTTCATTTTTTGAGAAGCAAACATGAAAAGTCTTGGTTAGTGCAGTTGTCTACAGGAACCAAGAGAAAAGCCACTAAGTTAGTTAAGTCCTTCCCAGTGGACATGAATGGACTGAGCACAAAGGATGAATTGAATGTTCTTCCTTTAGGTTCTTATGACTGTCTAATTGGGATGGACTAGTTGGACTGACACCATGCTATATTGGACTGTCGTAACATGCAGTCACTTTCCTGGATGAGGAAGTAAATCAGAGAACAGTCCAAGGAATTCCCAGATCTATTGCTATCAGAGAAATATCAACAATGCAGCTGAAGAAGTGCTACAGGAAAGGTTGTCAATTATTTTTATCCCATGTGGAGGAAGAATCTAAGGATGAGGTCTCAAATATTGGAGATCATGCAGTACTAAAGACGTTTGCAGGTGTATTTCAAGAGATACTCGGACTACCTCTGAAAATAGATATTGACTTCTCTGTAAACTTTATGCTTGGAGCAGCTCCAGTGTCGAAAGATCCTTACATAATGAGTACGCCAGAGTTGAAAGAGTTGCAATTGCAACTTGAAGAGATTCTAAAGAAGGGGTACATACGCCCAAGTGTGTCACCGTGGGGTGCATCGGCCCTGTTCATGAAGAAGAAGGTCAGGACACTGAG
This sequence comes from Picea mariana, assembly GCA_032191745.1. Classification (NCBI taxonomy): domain Eukaryota; kingdom Viridiplantae; phylum Streptophyta; class Pinopsida; order Pinales; family Pinaceae; genus Picea; species Picea mariana. The sequence continues at coordinate 37,992 of JASDQU010500841.1, read as the reverse complement.
ATTGTGTATTGATTTCAGACAATTGGACAAAGTAACTGTAAAGAACAAATATCCCTTGCCGAGGATTGATGGCCACTTTGATCAGTTGAAGGATGAGAAGATATTTTTGAAGATAGACCTCAGGTCGAGATATCACCAGGTAAGGATAAAGGATGAAGACATCAACAAGACTACCTTTAGAACAAGGTATGGTCATTACAAGTTCACAGTGGCGCCATTTGGGTTATCAAATGCACCTGTTGTTTTATGTTCTTGATGAATGGTGTATTCAGGGACTATCTAGACAAGTTTGTCATAGTCTTTTTGGATGACATCCTAGTGTGTTCCAAATAGGAGGAAGAGCAGGAACAACATCTGAGGATGGTGTTGCAATTGCTAAGAGAGAACCAATTGTATGCCAAGTTGAGCAAGTGCTCGTTTTATAAAAAACAGATCCATTACTTGTGGCATATTATTTCGAAGGATGGGATAGCTATAGATCTTGAGAATATTGAGGCCATCAGAGAATGGTCAATGCCAAAGAACATGATAGAAGTCAGATCCTTTATGGGTCTAGCTGGTTATTATAGAAGGTTTATCGTAGGGTTCTCAAGGATATCTCACCCTATCACTTCCTTGCAAAGGAAGGAGAATAAGTTTCAGTGGACAGAGGATTGTGAGAGAAGCTTCCAGCGATTGAAGCAACTGTTAACCAGTGCTCCAATACTAAGGGTTGCAGATCCGAATGAAGAATTTCTAGTGTGTATATATGCATGCAAAGAAGGAATGGGAGGAGTCCTCAGTCAAAATGGATTCGTAATATGCTATGAATCCAGAAAGTTGAAAGAGCACGAAAGGAACTATGCAACTCATGATTTGGAGTTGGAAGCCATAGTACACACTCTAAAGAAATGGAGGCATTACCTCATGGGAAGGAGGTTCAAACTGGGGAAAGACCATAATGGTATGAAGTATTTGTTTGATCAACCAACTTTGAATGCTAGGAAAAGTAGGTGGTTGGAGTTTCTCTGTGAATACGATTTTGATATCAATCATATCAAAGGGAAGGAAAATAAAGTGGTTGATGCACTCAGTAGGAGAGTGCATAAATTACATGCTACAACCATTACCATGTAATGAACTGATATTAGAAGAAGAATTTCAGAGGATGCAAATACAAATTTGCAGTACAGGGATTTGGTAGCAAAGCTACAACAAGGTAAGATGTCACAGAAAGTGGAGAATTATAAATTGGAAACTGATGGAACACTTATGTACAAGAACATAATTTATGTACCTAATTTCCAGGACTTGAAATTTATGAGTTTGAATGAAATGCATAATGTGCCTTATGTTGGGCACCCTATATATCAGAAAACTATGTCAGCAGTCAAGAGCCATTAAGTTTGGCCAGGTGTGAAGAAAGATATTTCTGAGTACATCACCAGATGTATGGAGTGCCAGAAGGTTAAAGATGAACACAAGCACCTAGCAAGGTTGCTACAACCTTTACCCATTACTGAGTGGAAGTGGGAGGTAGTGACAACGGATTTCATCACGGGATTTCCCAGAACAGTAAAGCAACATGATTAAATCATGGTGGTGGTGTACAAGATTACAAAAGCTGCCCATTTTATTCCACTAAAGACTACTCACAAGGCAGCGGATGTTGCTGATATTTTTATGAGGTAAGTAGCACGATTGCACGGTATTCCCAAGACAATTGTGTCTGACAGAGACCTGAAATTTACCTCAAATTTATGGAAAGGGTTATTCAAGGGGTTCAGAATAAATATGAACTTTAGTATAGCCTATCACCCTGGGTCTGATGGATAGACAAAAAGGGTGAATCGAGTAATAGAATACATACTAAGGATGTATCTGATGGACAAACCATCGAAATGGGAAGACTACCTACACTTGGTAGAATTCGCCTACAATAATGGGTATCAAGCATCATTGAAGATGAGCCCATTTTAATAACTTTATGTCATAAAGTGAAATACTCCAGTAATTTGGGATAATCCAGCTGACATGGAATTAGTTGGGCCAGAGTTTCTCAAGGAAATGGAAGAGAAAATGCTAAAAATTAAGCATAATTTGAAAGCTTCCCAAGAAAGACACAAAAGTTATGCTGATAAAAACAAAACCAACAAGGAGTTTAAAGTGGGTGATCATGTTTTCCTGAAAGTGAAAGCCAATATAATTTCCCTGAAGCTAGGGAACTACTCAAAGTTGGCAGCCAGATTTTTTGGGCCATTTGAAATCCTAGAAAGGATTGGGCTAGTTGCATATATGCTTGCATTACCTGCATCCATTACTGTACATAATGTGTTTCATGTTTTATTTCTTAAGAAATATATACCTGATGCTAATCATGTAATTGATTGGAATGTGATTCAGGTGGAGCAAGAAGGTGTCATGCAAGTGCATCATGTGTGCATATTGGACCGAAAAAGAAAACAGCTCCAGAATCGAGCCATAGGGTGTAACACAGTGTTTCCCCCAGTCTATAAAAATAACTGTACTGGCCAAGAACTATGAAAAACTCAAAGATGTGAATGTGTGATTTGAATGGACCTTAGTAAAAGGTCGATGAATGTAAATAATGTTATGAATATATGTTACAGGACTGCTGAGAGGGGGATGTATTGACAAAGAGACCACGATGGTTGAAGAAAGGTGGTGGAAGGCACCTGGAATGGTGGTGTTAACTTCCACCAAACCAAACCGTATTTGGTCTTCACTGGCCTAGAGAACCAAGAGCGGCTCGCTGGCCCCGAAATGAATTACTCGCCAGGTTGGTAGGTGAAGAGGATCCTCATGAGTTAATGAG
>JASDQU010500841.1:5528-34569 GCA_032191745.1 Picea mariana | reverse complement strand
CAGTATTCAAGTCTGCTCTCGGGAAATTTACTACCTTATTTGTCTCAAGTAATGCCCTGAATAGATCTTCCCACAGGGACACCCTTGTTAAATTTTACCCAAGAATCTGCCGGGGAATTTTATGGCGTAAGTCTGAAAAACCTTGCACGAGAGAGAATGTCCTCTTAGACTTAGGACATTTCGGTGTTTCATCACCTGGGGTACCTAAGTGTGAGTTCCCTTGTACTCGCAAGTCCCGAAACTTCGATTCGCAAAATCTTGAAATGAAAGTGTGTGGATAGGTTAGAACATTTCGGTGTTTCGGCACACGAGGTACTTAAATATGAGTTTCCTTGTACTCGCAAGTCCAGAAACCTCAACTTGTGAAGTCCTAAAATGATAGCATTCAGATGAGTTACGATATTTCGGCATTTCGGTACCTGGAATACCCAAGGGCGAGATCCTTGTACTCGCCAGTCCCGAAACCTTGACCCGTGAAATTTTGATGGGTGAAATCCCAAAATAGGTGAGCAGGTTCAAGAGTTGGTATTTCAGATTTTCGGCTCCCGGAAGATCTAGGTGCGAGGCCTCCTATCTGCGCACATCACAAGACTTCGATTCGTGGAAACCCTAAATTGGACCAGAATAGGTAATTATTGATGTTCAACATTTCAGGAAATGGGATAATCAAGGATAAGTTCCCTCGTACCCGCTAGTTGTGAAATCCCGAACTACGAAACCCCGAATTTGGTCAAGTGTGTGATGAGTGGGTGTATCGACTTTTCGGTATTCGGGTAGTCGAGGAGTGTGAATCTTCGACCTCTTATATCATGAGGTTTCGATATACGAAACCCCGACTCGTGGAATCCCGAATTGGCATAGTGTGACTTGGTTCGGTATTTCGGCATTTCGGTACCCGGAACAACCCAAGGGTAAGTTTCCTTTGTACACGCAAGTCCTGAAATCCCGACTTGTGAAACCCCGAAAAGATAAAGTATGGAGAAGTTATTATACTTCGGTGTTTCAGCACCCGGGGTACCTAAGTGCGGGCCCCACATATTCGCCAGTCTTGAAACCCCGATTAGTGAAATCTTGATGGGGAAAACCCCGAAATAGTGGATTATGTTTAGAGATTCTGATGACTCAGAGTTTTTGGCTTTCGGGAAACCTAGGAGCGCGACCCCTTGTTCTCACATAACGTGAAATCCCAAAAGGAGAAATGCCGAAGTGGCTTAGCACAGATAATATTGGGTGTTTTGGTATTTCGATACCCAAGATACCTATTGACAAGTTCTCTTGCACCCGCCAGTCCCGAAAACCTGAAGTTTGAAACCCCGAAATAATAATAGTGCGGACGAGATATGGTTTTTTGGTGTTTCGACACCCGGGGTACCTAACGATAAGTTCTCCTGTCGTCACATATCCCGAAAATTCAGTTTGTGAACTCCTGAAATAGACGGAGTGATATATATATATATGTGTGTGTGTGTGTGTGTGTGTGTGTGTGTGTAAGTAGGTTTCGAAGTTTTGTCTCCCGGGAAAGCTAAGTGCGAAACCTCCTATCGTTGCATATCTCGAAATCCCGAAGGGTAGAGTACCAGGGTTTAATCCGAGTTGTTTTTAATCTCATTAAGTAGTTAGATCCGTTTCGGGTTTTGGCCCTTCGAAAGACAAGAGAGAAAAGGAAAATATATGCATCGCGATTTCCCGAATCACGAAAGCCGACGAGCACCTCTCTGATGAGGCTTGTGGTCATAGCCACTGATCATATGAGTACGGATCAGGGATGGCAGGGTCTGTATCAGGCCCCATAGGGATTTGGGGAATTTCGTTCCCCGGAGAAAAGAAGAAAAAGATCGAAAAATTTTGAATTTCGTAGTGGGTATGTTACAAATTGGTATCAGAGCATGGTTAAAACACTTGGCCTTCTTGGGCTCATGAACAGATTGCGCAAAGACTCCATTCAGAGTACTGTTAAAAGGGGTAACTCCTTATCTTGACCCCCCCTCAATTAAAAAGTCAAAGTTAATAACAAAAAAACCCTATTGTGTGTGTGCATGATAAAAATAAGAGTTTATGTACTGGTTATAAATGAATATGAACATTGAATAACAATCAACATTTTTCCTTTTGCACACAAGCGGGAGATCAACCGTAGGAAATTGTAGACATATAGAATGGTGACCCACCAAGAGGTTGGGGAAGGCTCCCACAATAGAGAATAAGAGTTTGATGAAAGAAGGGTAGTAGGGACCCCTCCAGATCTAACCAAGATTGTGAGGAGCCTCATGGTCAAATTACAAAGATGCAAGGATGACAATGAGAGGATGATGAAAGAACAAGAGAAGCAAATAGAAATTAATGTAGTTTTACTGCAGAGCCTATCCGACGTACAAAGACAAATGCAGCATGAACCTGAGGTACAGAAACATGGTCATATCAGTGGCCACACTGAGAGGAGAACCTCAAAAAAGGTCCATCCCAGAGGTAAAGGACAAGCGGCGGATGATTCCTCTAGAAAGGAAGTTGGCGGCTCGGAGGGCTCTTCTAGTAGAAAAACTAGTTGTTATTCCCGAAGAAGACAGAAGAAGTGAAAGGTTTCCAAGGGTCATAAATTCGAAGAATTCAGGAAGGCAAAACCACCCTCCTTTGACGGTGAAATAAGGAAAGGAGAGGAAGCAGAGACCTCGCTGCTTGGACTAAAGAAGTATTTCAGAGTCCATGACTTCTCAGAAAATTTGAAGGCTCAAGTGGCCACCTTCAACTTGAACGAAAAGGATTCCATTTGGTGGGAAGACCTTAAGAATGTGAAAGGGGTTCACGAAGAGGACCTGTCTTGGGAACGGTTTGAGAAATACTTTTGGAATAAGTATCTATCCGAAAAATATTTCGATGAAAAGACTAAAGAATTCTATGAACTCAAACTAGGGAAACTCACTATAGAGCAATATGTCAACAGATTCCTCGAGTTGCTGAGGTATGTACCTTATATAACGGCAGAAAAGGAAAAGGTGCAATGTTTCATCAGCAGACTACCTAAGGACTATCAGAACATAATTGAATTTGATGAGCCAAAGACCCTAGAAGGCACTATCTGAAAGGCAAGATATTGTCATGAACAGTTTGGACATCAGACAGAACCTCGCGAAGGCTAGAAACCAAAGAATAGTTCAGGATTTCAGAGAAAAGGGATTAAATCCCCAAGATTTAAGAACTATAAGAAGAACTCAAGGATGAGCTTCCCAGCCTAGAGTGTACACTAGCAAAACTTTCCCTCCTTGAGCCGAAATAAAACTTTTGGGTCTGTACCAGTGAAGGCTAATAACCCAAAGAGATAACCTTTGAAATGTTGGGGTTGAGAAGAAGAACATCTACTGAGAGATTGTCCACACTGAAAATAGAATATTTGGAGAATTTATAGCATCCAGGAGCTACCACTGTCAATGATGTGGCTAGGAGTGTGCCACAAATTTATGCAGCCTTGGATAGTAGCCAAGCTGACCACCAAGCTTCAGTGGTGGAAATAGAAGGTATGATTTCCAACCATCTAGTGTCTATTCTGATTGACCCTGGTTCAAACTTGAGTTATATAGCCCCTAAGACTATTGAGAAGTGTAAAMTATAGCCACATAAACCTACCAAGCCATGGTTGTTACAGTTAGCCACTGGCACCAAAAGAAGGGTAGCAAAGKTCATACCAACTTGCCAATTAATGTTGGGTGAATTCCCCACCCAAGCAACCCTTAACATATTACCCCTGGGATCGTATGATCTGTTGATTGGTATGGACTGGATAGCCACCCATAAAGCCAKATTGGACTGTTACCATAAGACCTTAGAATGTGTAAATAAAGAAGGAAAAAGGATAACCCTTCAAGGGATCCAAAAACCTATCTTAGTGAGACAAATATCAGCTTTACAAATGAGAAGGTATTGCCAAAAAGGATGTCCCCTATATGCAATACAGGTGTTGAAAACAATTGAAGGCGACAAACCAAGCCTCGAAGACCACCCTACCCTGAGAGAATATAGAGATGTATTTTCGGAAGAGGTACCGGATCTACCTCCGAGAAGGGACATTGACTTCTTGATAGAACTTGCACCAGGAGTGGTGCCAGTGTCTAGGACATGCTACCAAATGAGCACACCTAAACTAGTTGAACTCAAATTGCAATTGAGAGAAATGATGGATAAGGGCTATATTCGGCCCAACATGTCTCCATGGGGAGAACCAGTCCTATTTGTGAAAAAGAAGAAAGGTACCCTTAGACTGTGTATAGATTATAGACAACTCAATAAGGTAACTATAAAGAACAAGTACCCCTTTCCCAGAATCGATGACCTATTCGATCAATTGGGGGGTGCGTCTGTTTTCTCAAATATTGATTTGAGGTCGGGATACCATAAAGTCCGAATCAAGGGTGAAGACATCCATAAAACTTCCTTCCAGATGAGGTATGGTCACTATGAGTTTGTGGTAGTGCCATTTGGGTTGACCAATTCCCCTGACACTTTCATGTGCTTGATGAACAATGTACTCAGCAAATTCCTAGACAAATTTGTGTTGGTTTTTATCGATGATATAATAATTTACTCCAAGAATGGAGAAGAGCATGAAGAGCATCTTAGGCTTGTGCTACAAGTGCTAAGAGAACATCATCTCTATGCCAAATTCAGCAAATGTGAATTCTTCCAGAAGCAAATACATTACTTAGGCCATGTCCTATCTGAAGAAGGAGTAGCAGTAGACCCTGACAAAATCAGATCTATCATGGAATGGCCTACCCCAAAGGATGTTCCAGATATCAAATCCTTTATGGGATTAGCAAGATACTATAGGAGATTTATAAAAGGATTCTCCAAGATTGGTTGTCCAATCACTGCCCTCCAGAGGAAGGGGACAAAATTCACATGGAAACAAAAATGTGAAGAAAAATTTCAAACCCTGAAACATCTACTGACCCACGCACCCGTGTTGAAGATCGTCGATCCCGAAGTCGACTTCCTCATGTGCACAGATTCCTGTAAGGAAGGGCTTGGAGGAGTCCTTATGGAAGGAGGAAGTGTGGTTTCCTATGAATCCCAAAAATTGAATGAGCATGAAGTCAACTATGTGACCCATGATCTAGAGTTGGTGGCCATAGTGCATGCCTTGAAAATGTGGAGGCATTACCTCTTGGGAAGAAAATTTGTACTTATGACAGATCACTATGGATTGCGATATCTTTTTGACCAACCGAAGCTCAATGCCAGACAAGCTAGGTGGTTGGCCCTCCTTAGCGAGTTTGATTTTGAAATCAAACACATTAAAGGAAAATAAAATAGGGTGGCTAATGCCCTTAGCAGAAGCATGAAAACAATTCACCTGGCCGCGGTGAGTACCTATGAGATGGATGTCAAAGAAAGAGTCAGAAATGCACAAGAGACAGACACATTATTCCAAACTATGACCTTGTAACTGCAACAACAACCCATAGGGATAAAGTATCGAGGCTACCAGATGATGGAAGGAGGTCTTCTCACTTACCGAAGCAGATTGTATATCCCAGATTGTGACGACTTGAAGAGGTTCATACTGGATGAACTACATAAAAGACCCTATGTTGGTCATCCAGGATACCAGAAGATGATCACGGCCACCAAGAAACAATTCTATTGGCCTGGATTGAAGAAAGACATAGCTGAGTACCTAGCCAAATGCATAGAATTCCAATAGGTAAAAGCAAAACACTGACACCCAGCAGGATTATTACAACCTCTACCAATCCCGGAATGGAAATGGGAAACCATCTCCATGGATTTCATCACCAGATTACCAACCTTGACCAAACAGAATGATGAAATCACGGTGGTGGTGGATAAATTGAGCAAGTCCTCTCACTTTATCCCCGTCAAGTCAACTTGTAAGGCGATAGACGTCGCCAACGTATTCCTGAAGGAGATATTTAAACTGCATGGTATGTCAAAAGAGATTGTGTCTGACAGAGACACGAAATTCACTTCCAACTTTTGGAAATCACTAATGGCATGTTTAGAGACCAAGTTGTTGTTTAGCACTGCCTATCACCCTCAAACCGATGGACAGACGGAAAGAGTGAACCAAATACTAGAAGACATGATAAGAATGCATGTAATGCATCAACCCAAGAAGTGGGAAGACTACCTGCCACTGGTGGAATTCACCTACAATAACGGCTACCAAGAATCCTTAAAGATGAGTCCCTTTGAAGTCCTCTATGGTAGGCCATGCAACACTCCTGTCAGTTGGAGTAATCCCGAAAACATAATTTCTTTTGGACTCGACATGTTGAATGAAATGGAACAACAAGTGACTCAGATAAAACAAAACCTGAAAGTCGCTCAGGACCGACAAAAAATCTATGCTGACCAAAAGAGAACCCAAAGAGAGTTCAAGATGGGAGACCATGTATATCTCAGAGTTAGACCCAGAAAGAGTTCTCTAAAAATGGGATTCTGTGCCAAGTTGGCACCTTGGTATTGTGGACCCTTTGAAGTTCTAGATAGAGTGGGACCTATAGCTTATAGGCTAACACTTCCTCCCACAGTAAAAGAACATAATGTTTTCCATGTTTCATTATTGAAGAAATATGTACATAATTCTAATCATATAATTGATTGGTCTGTGATCTAGGTGGAACTGGAGGGATAATTCCTACCAGAACCTCAATGCATACTAGACAGAAAGGAAACCCCACTCCGAAACTGAACCATTGCACAGGTCAAGGTGCAGTCGAGACATTTTGGCCCAGATGAGGCTACATTGGAAATGGAGGATGCCATGAAACATGCATATCCAATTTTGTTTACCCCTGTACATACATGTCATATTGATAGAACATCGAGGATGATGTTTGCGGAAAAATCAAAAGATCCTGTGAGATAAGAATACATCCCACAACTGATACTCTCAGTTGTTGACTGAGACTTATCGATCCATGGGACTTTGGATCCTAGGTTATCCAAGACCTTGAAAAAGTTGGAAGCCACCTGGTCGAAGGTGACAATTCTTCCCTCATGGGGAAAGTATATAACATGAAACACTGATGAGATGACAATTGTCATGGCGTAATACCAACTCCTCCCAAGTAACAAGGTATATTCGAGTGATGCATCGACTACTTAAAACTCTACAAAGATAGATTTTTATCCTAACCTGACCAAACAAAAATAAATAAATACCATGGGGTCAGAACGATCATCCATCGAAATAATCTCTAGAGAACCAACAGATTTCCAACAAGATAAGGACAGTACGCACGTCGAAGCTCCTTCATCAATGATGATCTTCTTTATCAAATGATTATTAGAAATGACATTGATCTATAATGCCACATGATAGAGAAGACGAGGCTTGACAATAGTGGCGTCGAACTTCATCATTATCTGACTAGCAAATTCAACTGCTCCTTTGGCACACAACATCACAGCGCGTTGTGTGGTACAACTTTGGAGTACTTCCAAAGAAGGCATTGCACGCAGGGTTTGAGCCAAGTCTTCGACGATAGAATAATTGGGGGTGGCTCTTGCATTAGGGTTGTGTGTTTTCCATTTATATACACCCTTGGGTAAGAACAGTGTTATCTCCTTCTCAGGTCTCTCTATGTGTAGAGGTGTCTGATCCTCTGAAACCTTTTTTCTTTTGTTTGTCAAATCTAGGTTACTATAATAACAATTTTGAGTTTTCAAGTCGATGTTTTGTAGCTTCTTATGACTAAGAATTATAACGAATCCATTGTATTTGTTCATATGGGGTGCATTTTATGTGTCCCCTTATTGGTTGAGGTTGGAACACCCACTCTACAAGTTATGCCCTTATGGTAAAGGGTTGTTCAACACAATGAGTTGTTTTTTTGTTGTTTCAACTCATAAGGCTATAGGATTCTTCCATTTGTTGGAATTGATGTGTAAGATGATCATCCCACAAATATTACAAGGGAACTTCACCTTCATTTTTTCACCTTTCTCCCTCTCAGCATTCTTATCCAATTTCTTATTATTTCCCCCACCACCTTTCTTACCCTTCCTTTTCTTGTCTTCGTACTACTGAGAGCCCTTTTGGGTCTTTGAGTGCACAAAATGTACATCTGAATACTGGGTGGCGAGGGTGGTCGAGCCAGAGGATAGACCAACCATAGGTTGTTGGATAGCCAAGTTTTTCATCTGGTTTGTGACCAGATCTATGGATTTTATTTGTGAAGAACCCACAATGCCATCGACATGTGGAGATGAATTTGGATTTTCCAAGTCTATATTAAACCTCATAGCATCTGGTATAATCTCATGGAGCATTCCATGTTGAGAGTAAATAATATCTAACTACTGCGTCCTAAAAATCGCTTGCTCTTCTGAAATACTCCTGAAGTCGCAATGTTCTTTGAAATATATGGGAGTAAGGATTCCAAGAACCACTCAAGGAGAAAACATGGTGGGACCATTTCTTTAATGAAGCTCTTTTGTCTCCTCCATTCCCGAATGTGATCAGAAATATGTGTAGCCTTGTCCTGTTCAAATTTGGCTAGCAGTTATGTACCAACATCATACCGAAGAGGGAGTTGGAAGTGGTTAAGGAACACCATGGATAAGTCACCAAATTTCACATATTTCTCCCTTTCTATTTCTATGTGCCACTTGGAAATGCCTCCCTTTCTTGTATTTATATTTAGGCAGTCAATTTAGAGTGGGAACCAGGCCAATATTCGGGTTGAAAATTTTATCCCAAACGAGAGTGGGTCTAATTAGGACTCATCGTCGGTCGTTCTCCCTTACCTATTTGAGCAAGTCTTTTGGTCCCATCAACCTCTCCTTGGCTTAAGATCCCTTTACCTTAGCCCCCTTTCCCACTCATGGAGTCTTATCCCCCCATACTCTTTATGTCCCTTGGTCTCCAATCAAGGTGTTATTTCATTAATTAGTTCATATTTACACTTTATAATACAATCTCTCTATATTTTTATCATCGTGACAAGAACTCTGGTACAAACATACCAACTCACCATCCTAAGTATCACATATAAAATATATTTACAATTCAAGGATCAAGATGGGGTATTACATTCCCCTGCCCCTTATTTATGCATTGTTCTCAGTGCATCTATATACACCTATACAATAATTTTTCTTCAAAATTATTCAAACTTTGTTTTGATCTTCCTGTCCACTATGTGCATTGGTTGGACTTGGAAGTTTTCTTCATGATCCATATTCTTGATAGTATAAAATATCATATTTATCATCATAACTGTAATGAAAACAAAATAATACAAGAATTAGCACTTGCAACCAACAAATTCATGTATATTTTGATAAATATTCAATTGATAGCATAAGGTTGAGGATCTCCATTTTAATTGGTAGGTGAATTCTTTGAGTTCCACTAGAATCCAAACATATTGATCGTTTTCTTGATGGTTGGAACCATAAATAATGATTCTGGAACCTAGCTAATCAAATATGCAAATGGGGAATTGAAAGCCTTCTCAAATGGTGATATATCAAGCTAGGACAGTCATTAAATTCTGCATTATTTGTTTTCTTTAGTGCACATGAGGATAATTCTCTACTCTTGAAAGGATTGAACTCTTTTATGAAAGGATCAAATGGAATCCAATTTTGTTTCTTTATATCAACCCTTCATCACCGTGCACATTGAATTCCAAAGTGTTGGAAACTTTGTTGTCATTCATGTCAACCCTAGAAGAATCCCTAAAGCAGGTTCAGAAGCCCCTAGATGTGATGATTTTATTTGAAGGAATACCCAAAGTGGTCCCATTATGGAGTAGCTTTAAGCATGGCCCTCATGGGAAGATTCTTTGAAAAAATATACAAGAAGACCTAGAAGTATGGTTAAGTGGTTAAGTAGTTATGAATCCTCGAAGGTGTGATCATGAAGCCTGAAGTTGTTTGAGGAAAAATAGGTTGAAGGAAATTACAAATGGATGCACAAATATCATAGTTAGATAGTCATAATCATTCCATTTCCAATTGTAGGTGGTACACCATTTGTTTCCTCATGGTTGAGAAGTTATTCCCTCTTAAATATGAATTCCCAAAGCATGGTTAAAAATCCCCTACATAGTTGCAACAAGAAGTTACAAGTCAGCCCCAAAATTAATTAAAGGAGAAACATCGATAAAAATAATAGGTTACAGGTTGTCTCAAATTCAATAAAGTAGGTACTTGAAAAATTATAAATACCCATCAAAGAGCCTCTCATTTTGACCAAGCAAGTTTCATAAATCAAGCATGTGATCTATTGGTGAAACTGAAGTAGAGGAGAAATGCAAAGGAGGCAAGTCTCGGAGTCGCAGATTGGAGAAGGACTTCTGGTAACCCTATTTGAGTATACCCTTATGGATCAGGTATAGGGAGTCCTCTGAGGCCCCTGCCGGTTTCTAAGTCTATTCTAGTGAGGCTGAAGAAAAGTTTGAAGATGGTGATATGTTCTTGATGTCAAAGTCGAGGAAGGTTTGATGATATGAGATCTTGTGCATCAGGTTATTTACATGATAAAATGTATGGTTCTCTATATGTTTTGATGTTCATTATTGAAGCAGATTTTTGAGGTTATGAGATATGCTTTTAGGCATACCTTGGATGGTTTGACACATTTTTTATGCCTATTTTGACACATGCTTAATGAATATCTTGGCATATGGTTGGATGCATATCGTGGTGATATTTAGGGTATGATTTGATAGATTTTATTGGTGATCTTGGAATAAGATTTATGTGGTTGAACCAGTTTTTATGATGATGATCAATTAGTATTAGTGACAGTAACAATGATAGGTTTATGATGATGATATATCCGTATCAGTGGTAGTGACAAGTTGATTCTCTTATTTATATTTCTGGGAGGTTAGGTGGCACATGGGAAGATTGGTGTCTTCATATAGTAGGTTGGTTCTTGTAGGGGAGTTGTAGCTTACTTTGAGTTGGTGCTCATAGAAATAGGGGGTTGGATCCTCCTTCCAGTTGGAGCTAGAGAATCTAGGGAGTTGGAGCTTCCTTCAGGTTGGAGCCTGTAATTTAGGGGGTTGGAGCCTCCTTCTAGTTAAAGTTGGAGAATTTATAGATATGTAGCTTCCTTCAGGTTGGGGCCTACAAATAGGGGGTTCTTACCTCCTTCCAGTTGGATCTAGAGACATTTGGAATTTGGTGTTTCCTATGAATGTAATATTCAAGATATATATTAAAAATGGTTCTGTGGTTTTCTCCCATTTAGGTTTCCACGTAAGACTCTTATGTACTATATATATATGGTTATATGTTGATGGTATCTTGAATGAAACTATATGAGATAAATTGTTGATAGTTTTTGATAAATTAAGGTTTGTGTGTTATGGTTGAAAATGGTAAAAAGTGTTCAATACTAATTCACCCCCCTATTAGTATTGGTGAATACTCCAACAATTGGTATCAGAGTAGGTCCTTCAAAAATAGTCTAACCACTTGAAGATATATCATAGAGTGAACTAAGAATGGCCATGAAGAATACATAGTGGATCCATGTGAATGTAGATCATAGCCACAAATAGATACACAATGGAGCTATGTCTCAAAATAAAAAAACAGAGGATATTTGGGACCAATAGTGTGAAAAATAGTATCTTATGCAAGTACCAATGTGTGTGGGGTGGTACAATATGTTGGGTAGGAGAAAAAAATATGTGATGCTCATACTTCACCTAAAGTGTTCAAAAAAGTCCACTGTGGTTACACTATGCGAATAGATGTGTTTGGGTTGAATAGAGTGAGACATTGTTTGATTATCGGTCATTGATGTATACCGTTAAAAAACACGAGAAAACCCATCGATGATGATAATGGGTGTCAAGGTACCATGGTACAATATAACAAGTGTGAATAAATGAGTTGATGTTGAACACCTGGTAGAACATATCGAGTAGGGGACATTGATGTATTCCCATTGCCAATTGTGATGGAGCCTGCTACAGATGAATGCAAGCCCCAAGGTGCCAAATATGAATCTAGATCCCTATTCTAGAAAAAGATGTGTTGAATTCGATAGGAGGAGATCCACTGGAAGGATTGCATTAAGGCATCCTCGATCATCCAGCACAAGAAGTATAAAAAGGCCAAATATTTGGAAGGACTCGGACGAATAGATTGTGAGGAACACACTGAGGTATGACTATGGCATGCACTAGCTGGAATAGTGCATGACATATGCTCTTTAATTAATAACCAATAACTGAGACTATTGAAAAAGATGGTGAATCCACCAATGGGGTCAAATGGAAACCAAGGTACCACATGAATCCCTATGTGTGATGATTGTTGTTGATGTCGAACACAAGGGAAACCACTTAGTTAGTGACCAATGATGGTATGCCATCTACTAATCACAAGGTCACCTATCAATGATGGAAATAGACCTAGGGTGTGACTCTATGTCATACTCTCAGAGCAATATGTCAGAGTCGATAAAATCATACACGCCAAAAAGAACTGAATGGGGACCTTCTATACTAGCACGGGTAAAGGATAAAGATACTTGTGATGATGATACAGACTTGACTGAATTGGGAAGGTCGACATACAAGGTCAACAACTAACTGTAGAATGGATGACTCAAGCTATAACTTCCCTTGAACAAAATCATGACACATTATGTGACTTAGGAAGCATGGCTATAAAATGGGATACATTTGTACATTTGAAATACAGGGGGAATCAATAAATACTCCATGTGGTTGGAATAATAACCAACTGGGGGAGATTAAAATCAATAATGAGAAAAAGTATCCTAAATCCATACTAGACCCAAAATGATGAGATATTGACTCAATATTGTGCTTGTTGGCACAGGGGCAGACCTAGGGTTCAACACTCAAGAGTGCACCAACAAAGCCCTAACTACCATCCCTTTCAACAACACCTGTGAAGTAGATGAAGTCTCACCCGAGGTAGAGGCAGGGGTGGTTGCAAGACTTAGGTGTCTGTAACCTTAGCTGGGACATAGATCTGTGATTATCTTTCTCACAACGCACTTAGAATCAGTTATTCCTTAACATACATTCACTAATATACTTCGCAGAAGTCACAGAGAATCGCAGTGAATACTTATACTAAGAGTGATTCAATACTTATTCACAGCAATATAGGTTAGATTCAACAGATCAAGCACTAAGCATCTCATTTATCAGATCCAATGTTCCTTCATTCATCAAAAACATAGAGCATGACTAGATATACTTAACCACATCAATCACTTAGCCAAGAAAGAGATACATACATAAGAGAAAATCACAAAACACTATACACACAGTTACCGTGGTTCACACCCACCCTGGGGCTATGTCCAAAAAGTCTTATTTATATTATCTTGGTCAAGCAGTTACAACACAGAGCTTTAACGACCCTTACTTTGCACAGGACAGAAGATCTACGTAGCTCGCTAGATCCTTCTTCCTTTCTCTTCAACATCATACTATAAGAACCTACACTTAGCTCTCTGATCCCATGCACAAAGCACTCTAAGATACATCCGATCACACAAATCCAATTACTTAGCACTAAGATTTCATTCATACATCACACAGATGTACTACATTACTATCTCTCCTTATCTTACTATCTATATTGTCTATTTATAGATTACAAAATGGGCCTAAACGTGGGTAAACCCACAAGCTGACATCCCTTTCCTGTTACATCAACCCCAAACCCTAAAATGGACCCCAAAATAGGTCTTGCTTCCTTATTTTCTGCTTTGCATTGTGCTCCTTCCTTGGCAAGCTATCACAGTCCCAAAAGTGGTCAAGTATGACCAATTACTCTTCAAAACTTGGTCAAGGGCCAATAGGCCCCCAACACTCACCTGTGATGCGTCCCGAGTCACTCAAGTCTAACCAATTATGATTTAAACACCTCGAGCTTGGATCGAGCGGCTTCGACCTGCTGCAGTGCGACATCCTCTTATTCAGTAAATTCTTGGATTACTGTGTCATTGAGTGGTCCTTCCAGGTAGTGTTCTGCAGTGATGACACCCTGTTCGAGTTTAGCTCCCTGGCTTTCAAGTTCGGCGAACAGTTGGCATGCCTTCTCTTGGAGTGGTTGCATTCGTTGAGAGACGTCCATTACTTTACTTTGCAACATGTGTACTTTTTGTTGGGTTGTGCGTTGCTCTATGAACCTCTTCATTCTTTCAACTAGGGTCACGGACTTTAGCTATGCTTGTAGCATGTCTGCATGCTGCTTTGCTTCATGGAGTTGTGCCTCCAATGTTTGTAATTATGGATTCTCTGCGAGGGTTTCATAGGTATGGGCTCTTTTGGTGCTTAGATGCCTAAATTCAGAAGCCAAATTTTTTAATCAATCGACTGTGCTTCGAGTAGTAGCCTCTCTTGGATCTCTTATCTCTTGGGGTGTCTCAGGCACGGTGTGGAGCTCCAGATCTGTGATGCGCTGTTGAAGTTTCTGGATTACTTCTTCCATTTGGGTCACCTCCTATGGAAGACGATCTTCCATCTTCACTTCTATGATTGTCATAGAGCGTAGTGCCTTATTAACTCTTTCTTTTGTTTCAAGTTGCTCTGCTAGCAACTGGTCCTTTCTCTGTTGTAACTGGGCTTTTTCCTCCTCCCATTTCGCTTGTAAGTCAAGTTGCTCCTGTTCTACCTTTCTTCGTCGCTCTTCATGTGCGCTCTGTGCTTGCACCAAAGCCTAGGTGGCTTTCAATATGTCTTCTTGAGCTCGTCGAAGGTGAGCTTAGACTTTCTCGAGGATCTGGTGTAAATGTGTGGGATCGTCACTTTTTCCTAATATTTCCATTGTTAACGACGTTGTAGAAGCTTCTTGGCTAGACTGAAGTGCCTGCTGGGCTTCTTTGAATTCGCCCGTGATCCAGCAGAATAGTTCCTCCTTCTTTTCTTCTTTCTTTTCTGCGAGCTCTAATGAAACATCATTCAACGCGACAATTAAGAAGTCAAAATCATTCGAGGTAAGCATAGTCTTAAGTGTGGTCTGGTTGGCCTTAGTTTTATTTCTGGATGAGGGCCTCGGTGGGGTAATCCTCCTTTTCTTGGAGGGATCTGCCTCGTCCCTAGGCGGGGTAACCTCGCCTTTGCTCTGTTCAAATTTTGTGCTCCCTAGTTCTCCATCATCACCTCCCTTCGTAGGTGAGAGTGAAGCAGTCTTTGTGGATGTGTTGTGGATATCTTGAACTTCCACATCCTTCTTAGTCTTGCATGGTCCTGGTGTATCTAGCATAGCTTCAGGGCTATCTACGTCAGACATCTATGCGAGGTCTGTTGCAACAAGGAGGTATGCCAACCATTCCTTGGTAATCTCCTCCAGGTCATCTTCTGACAACTTGTAATATCACTGGAGTTGTTGTTTGTGCTCTTCTACGTGTGTTGTGATGTAGGTGAAGTGACGATCTGCACTGAATTTCATCAAAGGTCGAAACCTATGAAGCGTTTTGGGTGTAATTCCTGGTGTAGACTGAATGGCATTCCTCAACTGAGTGTAGTATGCATGGAAGACGGCATTCAACTTCCACTATTTGTTCATATCGTTGGAGTACCACAATGTAAAGAACTTCATGGCCAGGGGTTCGAAGGGTTCGATTTCCAGAAACGTGGCTCCCTCGGGTAGTTCCCACGCGATGAAGGCTGTGAGTATGAGAAACTAGCTAAAGTGGAACTCATACCCTTGGCCCTTCTCTTGTATATAGTCAAGCTCTATCTGATTTATGAGGTATTTCACCAAGTTCATTTGTAGACCCTTCGCTCACTTCCCTATGAGGTCAACTAAAAATTTGGTCACCTATGTAGGTCTGTTTTTTTGGACTAACTTGCTTGCAATCAGCTGGCAACCAAAGCATACTACTGCATTCTCAATGGGGGCTACCTTTTAACCTCACGTGCCTTTCTCAAGATCACCATATGTGTCCTTTATTCATTGAGCAAGAGCACGATCTATGGTTTTTCCAGGGTAAACGTCCTGCTGGTCAGGGCCCTACATGCTTAGCCCAGTGATCCGATTGATCAGAATCGGATCCACAGTGATGTGTCGGTCCAACCATAGGTATCCTTCGTGGTAGCAGGACAACAACAGTTGAACACAGGCATTTACTTCCTGATGCCTCCCGAAATGTGGAATCTTCATTACGTTGAGGAGGGTGACTGCAAAAGGTTATGGATCCATTGCTGTGGTACAATCTTGGGGTTCTTTCCTTTTGTAATAGTCAAATACTTGTGCGAGGCTAGCAGACTGTATACCTTGCGATCTCCAGGGTTAAAATCAATTAATTTCAGTGAGGTGAGCTTCTCTTGGTCAACATGAACTGTGCGCACCCCTTTTGGGAGGTACACAGTGACTACAACATAGTCAAAGTCTCTGGGTACAAAGTCTCGGTTCACTGGTCCACTTAGTGGTGGGATATATTTAGGAAAGATGCTTGGGATCATCTTCACAGTGACAAAGTCGTTTCCGAGCTTAGATCATCTTTCCGAAGGTAGTCGGGGAAGCTGACAGTGCACTCGAGGATGATTCCTGTACACTTGTAGACATTCCGCATTCTGACATGACTCTCTCAGCCATTAAATCAATTAGAACTTATTCAACAATTTTCTTAGTAACACTGAGCTCGTTCGACATACAAACTTGGGTTAGCTGGCTCAAGTGCAAAAGGAATTCAAAGACAACAATGAATAGTAAGGAAATGATCTCAAGGTAAGTAAATCTCAGGGTTCATGCTCAGATTCTCAGTTAGCAAAAAGTATTCTCAGTGCGTGGCGCGACAGGTTAAGTAGGCAGTCTCAAAACCAGTCTGCTTGCAATGGACATGGGGCCTTCATTAACTATGTTCTATCTGATCTGGTACTATCCAACAGTCTAGTGGTAACCCATATTTGCTTTTTGATCCATTCAGAGTGGCGGTCAAATGGGTATATCGGTTCCAACGGCTATATTGCTTCGTCATGGCGAAGTACTCTATGGCGTTGTTCTGATATCTCGACAAAGCTCCAATTCTGTAATTCTTCTTGCTGTGAAGTGTCCTCTATAACCTCTTGTAACCTTACAGTATTATCCCTTTTATTTCTTAACTTCCTAGCCTTATTCCCAGTGAGTTTCATCTCAGTAATGATTTTACCATTCTGATGTTTATCTTCTGTGGTCTTAGTTACTTCGCGCTGTGGAAAATATTTCTTAGGTTTCCTTGATAATACCTCTTCTGTATCAAAAGTAGGTAACTTGATCTTCTGTGGATCCTCAAGTGTTCTCTTAACTTCGACATCGGAGGTACTAATATTAAATATCTGCGATCTTCTCTTCTATTCTTCAATCAAGTGCACAATCCTTCTGGTCATAAATTCTTTTAACTCTTGCTTCTTCTGTTCCAAAACTTTCTCTTCGTCTGGCCTGTTCTCTATCAATCCATGGTTTTCCTATGAGCACGGTAAATGGGGAATTGTCTTCAACAAATTTAATGATCTCAAAGTCTTCCTATGTCGAAGTTCCATTGACAGTCATAGGTATCCAGGTGAGCCTTCCACATAGGTTTACTAGCTTTCCTCTGAAGAAACTTGTTCCTCTTAGGGAAGGGATCATGGCAGTCTTTCCTATAGCTTCCCAAGTTCTTTCTGGCATATTGTTCACTTGCGCTTCTTCATCAAGAGTAAATTCAATGTCAAAGTCCCCTATTCTTGCTTCGATTTTCTCCTTTTCTTTGAAGATCTCTAATAGCCTAACATGTCGGTGGTCATTCAAGGTATCTCTCATCTGTAGAAATATCTTTTCTGATTTCTTCTGGGTTTCTTCTATAATATTGGTCTCTTGATCTCCCTCAGGGTTTTCTTATTCCATATTCATCTTATCAAGCCTAGCAATCATTCTAGGGCAATCCAATACTTCATGTTCCATAGCTTTACAACAAAGGCAACTAGGTCTTCTCCCAGGGCATCTTTTAGCAAGATATCCCGGTCGTCTGCAACAATAACATAGGGTTAATCCTCTCGTCTGTTTATATGTTCCCCAACTCCTTTTGTACTATGCACCAGGATCATGGTGGCTATCCTGCAAATTTTTTTTATAGGATCCTACATCCACTTGTTAGTCTAGACATTCTTTCGATGCATAGGTATAACATATCTATCACTATACTTATCAGATCTATTCATATCAAACTTTCTTTCATCTATTAATGCCCTATTTTTGAAGCTAGGACATAACCTATCAAAGATACCTAGATCCATGCTTTAGAAACAAAATATTTCACTTATATTACTTCTGCAGAGCACAAATCTTCCAGATCTAAAACTTTTAACTATTCTTACCTTTATCAAGGCATAGAGCTTACAGATATTACCTTTTTCTTCTCAAATTTGACTTCTTTTCTTTAGATCTGACCTCTCTTTCTTCAGATCTGACCTCTCTTTCTTCAGATCTAACCTCTTTTCTTGGCACAAATATTCACAGGTCAAAGAGAACACTTCACACTAGGGAAACAAATCTACGCACATAGCTTATTTCACACAAATCTTCTTCTTCTTCAGTTCCCAACAATCATAGTTCCAGGTCCTGGCAACAGAACCATTTGTTGGAACAGGGGAAGACCCAGGGTTCAATGCTCAAGAGCACACCAACAAAGCCCTAACTACCAACCCTTTTGATAACACCTGTGAAGTAGATGAAGTCTCACCCGAGGTAGAGGCAGGGGTGGTTGCAAGACTCAGGTGTCTGTAACCTCAGCTGGGACACAGATCTGTGATTATATTTCTTACAGTGCACTTAGCATCAGTTATTCCTTAACATACATTCACTAATATACTTCACAGAAGTCACAGAGAATCGCAGTGAATACTTATACTAAGAGTGATTCAGTACTTATTCAAAACAATATAGGTTAGAATCAATATATCAAGCACTAAGCATCTCATATATCATATATAATGTTCATTCATTCATCAACAACATAGAGCATGACTAGATATACTTAACCACATCAATCACTTAGCCAAGAAAGAGATACATACATAAGAGAGAAGCACAAAACACTATACACACAGTTACCGTGGTTCACCCCCACCCTGGGGCTACGTCCACAAAGTCTTCTTTATATTATCTTGGTCAAGCAGTTATAGCATATAGCTTTAACGACCCTTACTTTTCACAGGACAAAAGATCTGCATAGCTCGCTAGATCCTTCTTCCTTTCTCTTCAACATTAGACTATAACAACCTGCACTTAGCTCTCTGATCTCATGCACAGAGCACCCTAAGATACATCTGATCACACAAATCCAATTACTTAGCACTAAGCTTTCATTCATACATCACACAAATGTACTACATTACTATCTTGCCTTATCTTACTATCTATATTTCCTATTTATAGATTACAAAATGGGCCTAAACGTGGGTAAACCCACGGGCTGACATCCCTTTCCAGTTACATCAACCCAAAACCCTAGAATGGACCCCAAAATAGGTCTTGCTTCCTTATTTTCTGCTTCGTATTGCGCTCCTTCCTTGGCAAGCTGTTGCATTCCCAAAAGTGGTCGAGTATGACCAAGTACTCTTCAAAACTTGTTTCAAGGGAGACAAAATGGTTTCCAACAAAAGAGATGGACCCTTTCCCCCCTTATTTTTGGTTTTTTGATGTTTTTGGTCTTTTTCATATTATTAAATCTTGAAGAGAATAAAAGAATGCTATAGTACAATGGAGGAAATGAGTGTTGCAAGAAAGAAAACTAGTTCTAGAGGGAAAGTAGCATACCTATGCTCAATGTAAGGAAAGCATGTGCAGTATAAGGACACTCAGGGGATGCTTCCTCCAGGGATGAGGTGTTGAGTGTCAAAGGCATAAATTGCAAGGCTAGGAACTGATAGGAATGCATAAGAAATGGGTTCAAAAATGGTGTGCTAAAGTTGGCATTAGGCCTAAAATCATGAGCATTCAAATATGCAATGCAATTGGAACTCAACCTCATGTTATTTTTTGTAAATTAAGTCTCATGAGCCAGAAAAAGTGTAAGCAAATACCAAGGAGAATTGTTCTAGTTAAATTGATTAGAGTATTCATTTTTCACAATTAGTCCATTTGGTCTGAAAAGGGGGTAAACTTGCACCGAATCCATGTCCTTTCAAATCCATTTAACAAGTGTGAAAGAAAACAAGTTCACTCGATAATATTTTCATTTTTAAAGAGTCTGAAAAGAGATTAACTGAGACTCCATAATGGGGAGAGCCCTATATGTAATATCCAAAAGAAGATTGAGTAAGAAGAATGAAGTTGAAACACAATGTCATGGAAGGGATAAACATGACTCCCAATCCTAATGGAACACTTTCAGCATGAGCGCCAGAATACAAACAGATTCTAGACTAGAGAGCCCATGGAAGGTAGGCTCTACCATCAACAAAGTGACGTTCTTAACTAGATGAGAGGGTTTTGTTTCTTTTTAATAGGGCCTACCCTACAATAATGTGGCAATGAAGATTTATAATGAAAAAAGTTTAGGTGTATGCAACCTATACTAAATTCCAGTTACGAAAACATCACATGCCCAGAGTCTTGAGAAAGACTAGGTCAATTGATGCAAAGGGACTAAAAATATCCAAAGTATAGCTTTAATACCTACAATTATAACCACAAAACTACAAGAGGATTTCCATTTGTTGAATTTTTGGAAACAAATAGAAAACTAGACAAAGTGGGTTTCAAAAATTTATAAAAAATAGGGATATTTTACCAATTTACCAATTCATTTTTAACATCTCACCCAAAAATTACCCAAGTTGGAAAAAAATCTTGAACATTTCTTTGAATATTCCTGGATCTTGGAGAAACAAAAACCTCAACCTCCTAGATCAAGTAAGTAATCTATCCTTAGATTTTCATTTCATCCTTTCATTTTTTCAATTTCATGGAAAATTGGGGGTTAGGCCTCATTTTTTCAACACGAATATGTGCATCTGCGGGTTGCCTCAAAGAAACATGCAAATGTCCTTGGATGATTTTAAGGATGGAAATTTATTTTGAAATGTATAAACCTTGGCAAATCTTACTAATCCTTCATATGCCAACTATAAATGTTTGGCGATATTTTTGTAAAAATATTCATATTTCTAAGGATTTTATATAGTTTTTATAAACTTTTGGCGATTTTTAAGGTAAAATAATTTTATCCTATAGAATTTGGGTGAATCATTTTTAAAACAGTGAATCTCATTTTTGGAAAAACCATGGAAAATTAACCCATGAGAGAAATTTAGCCCCTAAAATCATCCATGGTGGATGGTGGAAACACCATTCGTTGATATCTATGACTGTCAAAATGAGAACACTCAGATGTCTAGGTTTAATTTAGAAAAAAAAACTCATCTTTTCTTAATATTAAGTAGGATGTTTGTCCACTGGAGGGAGCATGAAAAGGAAGAGGTTGATCAGGCAGTATTTGATGATGAAAATGCCAAGCAAGTTATTTGAGAATGTGGCATGTACAATTTTTTTCAAATTGGTGGTATGAGCGGCAACGCTCAAAAGTGAATGTTAAATATTTTGATTGACTATTAACACAAAAAAGAAGAATCATTCATGCTTGGGGGGGAATCACTAAAGATCACTATTGAGGATATATACTTCATCACAGATTTGTACCACTGAGGGGAAGTACCCAAGTTCCAATACTATGGGGTAGGTGGCCTGATCGTCAATGATTATATCAATGAATATTGCAATAATGGCATAGAGAAGAGTGGTTATGAGGTTCATAGAAAACACATCACCAATCTAAGTCTCTGAGTTATATTATACACCATGGTTCGCATTGTGGGATCCAACTCCTTACACTTGGCTTCTCGAGCCCAAATTAAACATGGGGTTTAGTGCTTAAGGCCATCCATGTTTGACTGGATTACAACTGTGTTGACATGCATGAAATATCAGCTTAGACACTGCAAATTAAGAAAGAACAAGAACTTTGGCCATCCTTTGTATATTTTTCTTTGAGAGGGTGCCTATGGTGAGCCCCAGGACTTATGTGAGAGGACATCTATGACTATGGCCTTACATGGTCCAACGGACCGAGTTACTAGCCCGTTTAGGAGGAGTTAATATGTCTAACACATTTGATGATGACTTTTTTTCTTGGTGGGAGCACCAGATCCCATTCATCGAGAACTATCCATATGTCGGGATCAACTATACCTACAATCCTCACATCGTCATTCCTACTGGTGATGAGCTTGAGGGCATAAGTAACTTTTTATTTTATGTTATTTGATTTTTATTTTTTGATTATATATTGTATGTACAAAAGAATCATTTTATATTTTTTGTGAGATAAACAGTATTAAACTTTCTTCTTGAAATGTGCATATAGAGCATTGATGAGACCATCAAGCATTCCACAAAACAACCATTGTGGAAGAGAGGAGTCTAGGCCTAGCGAGGATGAAACGAGGACTCTACAGAGCATGGGCAGGAACTTGGAGGCCCTTACACGTTCCATCCCCATGGATACTATAGATGAACTACCCATAGGGATGCAACGTCATGTAGTAGGAGTACCTCAGACATGGGTTCATATCTTTGGGTGTCTAGGGAACACTGTACTTTCTTATGACAGGGTTCATCGGCCACAGGCCTATACTATTATGTGTTGAGAGAACCATTTTGTATTGATATAGATTCAGGGCTAGTAGACCAAGATTTTTTATTATGGACCTCATTTTGGACACACACACACACACACACATATATATTGTGCATTATTTTTGTATTTTTACCTACAAATGTCAAATATTTACATGTGTGAAAATGTGTTCTTATCTGATTATTGAGACAAATGCCAATATAAAATATAATTACCATAGGCATCAACTACTAGATTAGCACACCTAGGAACATGTTTATAAGTAATGAATTAAAATGATCATTCCAAAATACATACCCTAAGAAAATGATGCAACAAGATCGAATCACGGATCTGGCATAAACCATTCAACTTCAAGACCACCAACTGAGAATATAAAAAAAAAGTGAAGGTGGAAAATGTCATGTGACAAAGCATCTCGTAAAATCTTGATAGTGACACTATATTTGGAAACATTGTTGGTAGTTCCTCCGAGACATAGACATCTAGCAGACGCTAGTTGTCTAGTAGGTGAATAAATCACCCAAGCTACAGAATCTAAGCTCCAAGAATGGCAACAGGCACCATTCGTGTATCCAATATAAACTGGCAATTCCTCGGGCATAATAAACATAGAATAATCACACAATGACTAATGCGAAAAAAATGAAAAACTTCTAAGAAAATATATTTACAAAAATAATCATTATTTACAAAAGGACTAGTACTCAATCCATGAGGCTCAAGAATATTACTTTTTAAGGTAGAACCCATTTCTGGAATCCGAAAATGTATTCCCCTCAAAATATACAAGCTCATAATATCCCTTCTCCAATACTCGGCGCATTATGTATTGACCCTACCACATAGGGTTGAACTTACCTGCCTCTAGGAAATCCTTATCCTGGTCATAAAAATAAGACAATGTCTCCTTTGGAGAACACCCTAGGATGAACAAACTTGTCATACTAAGAATTGAATCTTTCCTTATGTTCTTTGTTTTCCATTTCCACATCTCAATGTTGATCGTCAAGTTGTTCAAGGTAAATGAGACATTATTCGAGCTGGGTCGTATTGGGGAGGAGCTCGATAATGATCTTGAGCGAAGGGATTTCGCACTCAATCGACAAGACTTCCTCAACTCCATGGATGATTTGAATAAGAGAGAAACCCGTTGCAGTCTTAACTGAGGTTCGGTAATCCATAATACCGGATATAGCATCAAGTGCCAATTCATTATGGTTGAGTCGACTGTTCTTCTCAATATAATTTTTAAATATTTGTTGACGACTTCAACCTGACCATTAGCTTGAATATAGTAGGGAGACGAGTGCTCCTACATAAAACCCAATTTTGATGCTAACATTGAAATCATGTGGTTCTAAAATTAACTTCCATGGTTAGTGACAATCTCCCTTAGAAACCCAAACCTGGTGATAGCCTGGTTAAAAATGAAAATCATTTCGGTTTCACCATCATTCGCAAATGTTAGCATGGCTTCAACCCACTTATTGAAGTAATCCACAACTACTAGAATGTAACGATGCCCTCTAGATGAATTTGGGTGGTATGTCATAAAATATACCCCCCACTTGGTGAAGGGGTCAACAATAATGGAAGGAAACATGGGCATAGGGTGCACGCGCATATTCTTTGTAAAAAATTGACAAGGATGGAATTTCTTGACCACTTCAATACAATCCTTAAAGATCATAGGTGAGAAATAATTGGTGCGCAAAATATCCTAGGTTGTTTCCAACCCTAATAAATGACTACCACATGCTCCACCATTACAATCATTTAACATTACTTCTACCTCTTCATGAGTCAAGCAGTGATGGAGGATCGAGTCTACCCCTCATTGATACAATGTGTCAGGAATACTGAGATATTTTTTAGCCATATGAAAAATATTTCATCGCCCATCACGTGAATAGTGTGGGGGAAAGTTCAAAGTATGGAGATATATAAAGATATCCCTGTGCCAAGGGTCGGAAGAAGATATGAGGAAGATGTGCTCATCAGGGAATGATTCGATGACCTCACCCTCCTCATTCTCAAAAAACAACTCTCACATTAATTCAACGAAGACCAAAGACTTCTTAGATTTCACTGAGGAAAATTCCAAGTCGAATTCATGAAGCAGCATAATCCATTTGTTGTACTTCCCGTCGACGATTTGTTGAGTAAAAACATATTGAAATGAATTCACAGTGGTGACGATTGTTGTCTTGTGCAACATAATATAATGATGAAGACATTAGACAACATGAAATGTTTCCAAGGCCAGTTTTGCTACATGAGAGTACTTAAATTTGGGACCTTATAAAGCACGACTCAAGTAGTAGATGATGTGCTCTTGGAGCTCATCATGTTCTTGCACCAAAACCATGCCAATTGAGGATTTGACTGCTGCTAAATATAACATAAAATATCGATTATAATCAAGGGGCTCAACAAAGGAGTCAAAACTAAGAATTTATTTAATGCATCAAACGAATTTTGTGTCTCTTCATCCCAACACAATGGGACCCCATTTTTCAAATGGCGCATGAATCCTTTCATGATATTGGCATAGTTAGGTACAAACCATCGAATGAAATTTGCATTTCCTTGTAGGCTTGGAAGTTGTCATATTGTACACGAGGGAGGAAACTGAGTGATTGCCTCAACCTTTAAGGGGAAAACCATGATACCTTTCGTTGAAACAATGAATCCAAAAAGACATCCATAAGTCACACAAAAAATGCACTTATGCGGATTCAATCAGATTTGGTAGTAATGACACCTTTCAAAAATGAGGAGAAGGTGTAACAAATTTCCACGAATGAGCCGTAAGGTCATCCAAATAGGCCTCCATTATCTGCTTCAATTAATGGAAGGAAAACATTATGTCCCGTCGAAACGTGGTGCCAACATTTTTAAGGCCAAAATGAATCTTCTTATAAGTGAAAGTTCCCCATAGACAGATGAAATCTATCTTGTGTTGGTATTCCATTCATATTTCAATCTTTTTATAACCCAAAAAACCATCCATAAATGAAAAAAATTCATGTCCCGCACACTTTTCTAAAATATGCTCGATAAATGGCATGGGAAAGTTATCCTTTTAACAATCTTTATTCAAGTCTTAGAAATTGATGCATACATGAATCATGTCTTTCTTATTATCAATCCGAACTGGGATGGAAACCCATTTTGTCAAAGTAACTGGATATATGAATCCATCTTTGAGCAACTTCTCTACCTCAACTTTGATTGCAACTTCCTACCTAGGATTTATTGGTCGCAACTTTCATCAAATTGGTTTGACATTCTCATAGGTTTGAATATCATGTTAAACTATATGAGGATCTATGTCAGGAATATCCTCGTACAACCAATCAAACACATCTCGAAAATATTTAAAGAGTGTCGTATACTTCCAAATATCATCTTGAGAGCATTCCACTCCAATGAAGACGTTTTCAATGACATCAAGGTTCTCATAAATGTTAATCGGGACAATTTTTGATATACTTTCCATGTTCCCCTTGACATGGAAACCA
Source organism: Picea mariana (assembly GCA_032191745.1). Taxonomy (NCBI): domain Eukaryota; kingdom Viridiplantae; phylum Streptophyta; class Pinopsida; order Pinales; family Pinaceae; genus Picea; species Picea mariana. The sequence goes on along the minus strand of JASDQU010500841.1, from coordinate 8,415 downwards.
TGCCCAACAAAGGGGTTCACCGTACGATCCACACTCTTTCTCATAACTGACTTAGATTCTCCCTTTTCCATACGATTAATCTTTGGGAGGAAATACAATCTGTGATGCATATCCTCCCAAGGCCTTTTGGCTTTAGTCATTTCTTGAATGATAGCTTTGTATGAGGGAAAGACGGTGTCAAGACACTCTTGGGAATTTTAAGATTGTTTATCCCATATAGGCTTCAGAAAAATACCATTCTCCTCTATCAATGAATGATTTTGATCAGGTTCCATAGTGGCCTACTAAATATCTTGGTAAGAGACCTCAATTGCACACAAAGGTATGACCATCCTAGTGTTAACGGGGAGTTGACCCACATCACATGGCGAGGGTATAATCCATGGATCGTGTAAATATGATGTTCTAAATGAAGAGACTCTTGAAAAGAAAAATAGTGGAATCAAATTTTGATAGACGACTGAGATAGACTGCAGATACAAAATCATTGCAGAAAAATCAAAAGATCCCATGAGAAAAGGATACATCCCACAAATGATACTCTCAATTTCCAACTGAGAGTTCTCAATCCACGAGACTATGGATATTGGGTTTGCTAATACCTCAAACGTAATACCCCAAGGACAAGCCCCAATAATTGAGCCTAAGTGTTAAAGGGTGAGCCAAGAAATTGTAAGTTGGTAATCTTATGTGTAAGTAGGCCAGAGAGCCTAGGTGTTAAAGGCCAAGAGCCTGTTTTGTATATGTTATTATGAAAAATTATTAATAAAATATAAACCTCACAACGTGTAGACCAACAACGAAGAAAGAGTGATGGGGGAATAATCTTCCACAAGGTTGGGTAAGGGAGGAGTCTAAGTTCTTGGGCCTAGGGGCTAAGCTAGGGGCCTTACCTCTAAAGGGGATAGTAATTTATTATTATTTCATAAAAGGATAAGGTGGTCAATTGACCAAGTGTTGTCCCAAGTTCCTGTAAAGGAACGTATGAAAAATGAAGTGCATTTAGCTCCAGAAGACAAGTGTCGACCTGGACGCATGTAGTTAAAGCTAAAGAAGTCATCCATGTTGGGTGTTCACTGGCCATTCTGTCATCCTCCGCCTGAGTTCACTAGGATTTGGGGGTGTCTGAACTGTTTTTCCTCTGTGTCTACATCTGCATACCATGCACAGTGATAACTGTGAACTGGGGGCATCCATCACAGATCTCTAGAACTAGTAACCCGTGAGTCAAATCGTGTTGGGGGTCTATCCATTCTTCCATCCACAGTCTGAACCCATTTTTCCTTTGCACTTGACCTCTATGTTTTGTCCTCTGGTCACACATCCTGAACCTAGTGAGAACCCATGGACTGAGCCATGTCTTATGTGAAGCCTGATCATTCTGTACATGTCTGTGTCGTCTATGTCATAGTTGTTGGCAGTTTTGGCCATGCAGTTCTTGGACTGAGTGTGGCTTGTTGCCTTCTTTTTTCCTAAGTTGTATTGACTAGTGGTTGTTGTCCTCACCTTGCTAGAATTGAGTTGAAACTAGTTTAATAAGCAGTTTTTTAGGCTCGTGGATGAAGAGGCAGGTTGTCATGCCTATGAGAAACTCTCTCCAGGTGAGAGAGTTTGCTAGGAAGTGGTTTTCTCCTAGAGAGATTCCAGCACCAGCTACGGAGCTCTGAGAATTCTTGATCCAACCTATTTTTGAGACCCTGAGAGGGAGGTGAAGTAGCTGATGGAATATGTGAAAGTGAAGGTGTATACTCCCGAGTGGAATATGCATGTGAGGAATGAGAGTCTGTGAGTAGTGGGTGTAAGAAGGCTCCTGAAGAGAATCCTTTCGGTTTCACTATGTTATTTTCCTGTAACCTCAGCCTAGTCTAGGATTCCCTTTCCCTGGGTTGTTATTGGATAAATCGGTGAATGTGAACATAAACTAATCTCCCTATATGCATCTGGATCTAGAACAAAACAAGACAGGACATGATGCTTTCCCTAAGTTGTTATTATTGAATTTACTACCAAAGAAGGAATGGATGGCATACCTTTAGATATTGCTTCCTTATATCTTTGTTGTCCTTTCTTCTCTCCAGTACTCTTGTGAGATCAGATCTGCAATGACACAAACCAACCAAAGTGATAGAAACAATAATAGATTCAATGAAAACCTAAACACGTGATCAAGGAGTCATGTAATAAAATGCTAATGATTTTATGGGAAGGAAACATGTCACCGTATCATATTAAGTAAAAGTGGAAAACACAACCAAATTGCCTTGATGTCACAAGTTCCCTTTCAGTGGTCCTTTGTTCCAACACACACATACACTTGCCCCAAATTTGTATGAAGATAGTCCACAAAATCTTGATGGACAAATGCAAGCCTCAAGCATCAATTGTAGCAGGATCCTTCACACAATCTTTAGCCTATTCTTCCAACAATTATTTGTTCATTCTTGCTTAACCTCTTCCATGGGAAACACATCATTATATAGGAGAAGCTGAAGTCTTTGACAGGATGAGGATGATCCCACCAAATCAGAGAAGTCAGTAGGATCGCAACCATATGGACGCCACCTTACATTCTAGAAGATTCTCTTTCTATAAATTTCATGAAATTCTTCCTTTTCTTAGCTTCAAATGCCGTCGCACCCTGCCTATATAGCAGCCTGTGGAAACTCGACGAGCCAGGCATAGGGAAACCTATGGAAATCAAGGATTTTTGCACTGTCTACCACTATCAGCCTACAACGTCATTCTAAAAACATGCTTTGTAGTGGCATTGCCTTGGTCGGTTGGTGGCTAAGGATGTTACAATATGGTATCAGAGCATGGTTTCAATACTGAGCCTGGATGGGCCATGTTAATGGAAGTTGAAGAAAGAGTTTCGAAAGTAGTTGTT
>JASDQU010500840.1:21313-40640 GCA_032191745.1 Picea mariana | reverse complement strand
CAATAAGGTGAGGGTCTTATTCCTTAGAGGCCCTTAGTATCCCACAAGATCACCTAGCGGAATATTGACTCCAGGGGTTTGACATCTACCAAATTCAGTCAAGAGGTGAGTCGCACCCTTGGATAAAGTAGTGCGTCTTGAAGGGAACATCGTGCAAGGAAAACTGAAAGAGGCGAGTGGCAGCCTCAGAGCACGTAGTGCGTCTTGAAGGGTGCATTGCGCAAGGAAAATAGAAAGAAGCGAGTGGCACCCTTGGAGCACATAGTGTGTCTTGAAGGGCACATCACACAAGGAAAATGGAAAGAGGCGAGTGGCACCCTTGGAGCACGTAGTGCATCCTAAATGGTACATCGTGATTTTAACTAGTAAGTGAATAAACCTAGTCGTCCTTAAAATCAATGATGTGATAAGTAAAGTTTAATGACTAATTTTCCTCTTAAGAATTGTCACTTAGCCCAGTGAAATTAAAACCTAGGACTAAGCAGAACATGTGGTGAAAAAAAATAATAATAAATAAACATGTAACAAGAAGGGGGGTAAGAAATTCAAACTCATTTATTAAAGTCAAAATTATAATGGAGGATTAAATTTTTAAAAAAGGGGTGATGGTTGTTTTTATCTACTTTTGCTAATTTAATTTTTAGTTAAAACTTAAAATGAAAAGAGGGTAAATGGTTGTTTTTATCTACACTTGCTAAATTAWTTTTTAATTAAAATGGAAAAGGGTAAAAAGATTTTTTTATCTACACTTGCGAAAWKGTTTTTTTAGTTAAAAAAGAAAAAASGGGGAAACTTAAAAGAAATAGGAAACTTAAATAAAAAGGGAAACTTAAAGAAATTGGGAAACGTAAGGAAAAATATGAATGTCTAACTTAGCAAGGAATGTTGCCTTTGGAACTTTCTAATCATGAACTCAGCTAGGAATTAAGTAAGGCGTAAGTCATTTAAGAAGTGTAAGGGAATTTTGGGACACTGATGAGGATTTTTAGGAATGCTTTAGGTGGGTGAGGGAAATAGGAATAATAAATTAATTAATAAAATTGATTTTCTGGTGCAACTAGGGGATCGGGAAACATGTGTACGAGAGAGGTTTTTCAAAATTAATTAAATGGAAAAGGAATTTAATGATAATTTTGGAAAGTAATTACTTAAAATCTCTATAAAAAGGATGGAGGAGGAGGAGTATGGATATGATCGTTTTGCATAATGTTACGCTCCTGAAATTTATCTTGACTAAACTTTCTCTTGTGGGAGTTGGGATACCCAACTCGGGTAACGAGTGGTAGCTCGACCTTGCAAGACGAGCTAGGTGCTAGCATTCTTTGGTATTGTGTGCATGGACGCGTTGTGGCTTGAGGGGCTCAGGGGGAAGAAGAGTACCCCTAGATTTGGCTGGGAGGTACCAGTGAGGTCACATTGGTCAAAAAACAAGAGCTGGATGGAGCGTGTGCGGGACAATGACTCAGAGCTTTCACATTTGGCTACGATACACATGTGTACATTTGTATTGAATGGTAGTTTAAGTATTTTCTGGCGCTTTCAGTAATTTACTTCTACTATGTTAAAGTTTATGTTTAATCAGCATAACACCCCCCAGAGATTTCATTTTATCTTTCTGCAATTTGTCTTGATGAGCCCAATGTTTTGATCAGAGAAATCAAAGTCATCTTAGCCTTATTCTCGTTGTATTTTGAATTGATTTCCCATGGAAAACCCAACCTCTTATTGCAAGGAATTTTTTGTGTTCTTTTTTATTGATTAATACGAAGAAAATTGGGTTTTTATCTTTTGTACCATATCCCTTAAGTTATTAGTCTGTGCCTGAGAAGCCAACCAGGAGCTGAATCAACGGTCATCACTCTAGTGTTTAAAGACTTATAGATTCAAATGTCTTGCTTTCCTATGATGAATTTCTCCTAGTTATCTAGCACTTACTTATATCTACCGTTTTCTCTTATGATTAATCCCCGATCCTTGTGCCTTCTTGTGATTGATTACTTCTGCATTTTCTTGTGATTGATTATCTCTGAGTGTTCTTGTGGTGATTAGTCTCTGCATTTAATTTATATCTACGTCAGTTTACCTCTGCGTTCCATTTATTCCTGCACTTAAACAAACCCAGAAATTAAGTATGTGATTTCAATTCATCTTTGCAAGTAAGCAAACTTCTCACTGCGTTTTTATCTAATATAGGATAGACAACAAATGTTTGACTGTGGGTGACTACGTTATAATTGATGCTGTGTATATTGTATATATTTTTGACATCGATTTATTTCTTGCTTATAATAATATTGTTTACCATGCGATTTTGTATGTACCATTGTTATTTACCAGGCAATTTTGTATATAGCATTGTTGTTTACCATGCGACCTTGTATATACCATTGATTATTTACCATGCGATTTTGTATATACCATTTGTATATACCATGCGATTTAATTGTATATACCAGGCGATTTGAATGATCAATCCCAGAATGGTTAATCTCTGCATTGAATGAGCATCTCTGCATTTATTTTATTAAAATGGCTAGGAATTTAAATATAGCTGTGAATTTATTTATGTCTGTGTTTTTCTAAGCGATTTACCCAACCCTACACAACATTCACTCCACGATTTTGGGGTGATTTACCCAAGTTTCACATAGCATTTTATCTAATAGACAACTATGTATTTACAATATTTATATGACAACGATATATCCAAAATATAGTAACTCTTGTTAGAGAGTAATTATATTTATGACAGTGATTATTTAGAAAACTACTTATTTACATTATTTATGTGACAAGGATGTATCGAAAATAAAATAACTCTTGTTAGAGAGCGATTATATTTAGAAAACGATTTTTAGTATGTCAATAATATGTTGACATCATATTGAATAGCGATTGAATTGAATTGGCATTTGAATAGAGTGGCATTGGCATGGAATGATAGTGAACATTAATGGACATAATTATTATTATTGGACAACAATCTCAATCTGGATGGACGTTATTAATTGATAACAATATAATATTGCTAAACAATGATTCATCGTTAATTATAATATAATATTTTTTATAGTGAATCATTATTAATGGATAATAATATAAATTTGTTCGGCAGGAAATCCTTGATATACAGTGATATGAGTTAGACAATGTTGTCATCTCTCGACATCGTTTAATAATCGATAGCGTTAATAATTGTTGACAACAATATTAATAGACAGGGCTATTATGTTAGACATGGATTTATTAATAGGCTATTGATTATCTAACAATGAATTTATTTGTTATTTAGACAACGAATTTATCATTGATAGCATATTGTTAGATATCAATTGTTAGTTTGCATATTTTTGTTAGTTAGCAATGTTACTTAGCATATTGTTAGTTAGCACATTGTTAGTTAGCATATTGTTGTTAGTTGGCATATTGTTGTTAGACAACGATATTGTTAGTTAACATATTGTGGTTAGATAGAATAATGATTTTTGGACAACAATTTTAAACTGACTCATAAGATGAGGTGGAAGTTCTCTTTAATCCAAAAAGAAAACCCCTTGAATTCATGTTCTTAATATGACACTTTACTTTGTTTACGATGGTAAACACTAATTTGGCACAACAAATGTAAGTTCTAATTTATTGTATCACATATGAGTAAGCTAGCTTTCACATAAAATTCTACCATATGGAGAGTTAAAATATAATATCTGTGCACATGCATTTCTATATATCATTCAATTATTTTGTTTTACAGTGTGGGAGATTCCTAAAAAGAGGCCTCATAAGAAAACAAGAAATCCTTCAGCTAGTTGTGCAATTTAATTTGAGTGATGTGACCTTGCATGTTGTCCACTTGTTGTTGGGGTGCTTGGGTGTAGTCTTCATGTATTTATTGACAAATGATTCGGTCTCCTAGTGCGAGAGATTTAGCGTGGGTTAAAGGTCTAGATATGTTATGTTGCACCACAGTTACTGTGACACCTATCTCCTTGTGACGACATGATTCTTGATGAGGGGATCGTTGCACGACCTGATGGATAGATGTGAATGATAATCTAGCCGAAGTCTTGTGCTTCCTAATGTGGGAGTTTGTTCGTTGTAATTGATGTTGGTACCTGGTTCTGTAATGCCTCAATGCATTTGGTTTTGCGCACCATCAAGGTTTTTAGTTACTGGTCATTAAAGCCGTTGTGTCAGGTTTTTTGATATTGTCCTTTAGCTTGTAGGCATTGTCTTCCTTGTGTCAGTCGAGTATTCATTTTTATCTGTCTATTGTCTATCACATGTTTCATCCAGTTTCCTGATATGCTAGTATGCTGAGTCATTGTTGTGTGTTGCCTGAATGCATAAGTTGTGTTCGTTGTCAGGTGTTGTTGATTGATTATTGTTGTTGATTGCCTTCCTACTTAAACAAACAAACAAAAAAAAATCACTTGCTTTGCGTCGCTTGTAGTCATAACAATTGGGGTCATTACATATGGTATTAGAGCGAGTTCGACCCATGACATGGCATCACTACGGCTTTCGTTGATTTGATTTTTGATTATAAGGCTTCTAATTAATTTAATTTGTATTCATGTGGGTAATCATGGTTAGAATACTTCACAGAGGAAGATGACGAGGTGCTAGGGGAGGAGGTGCGATGCCCCTAGTAGCATCCACGCCTGAGGGGTCTAACCCCGATGGAGACAAATAGGTTGTTGGGCAGGAACGAATAGTTGTGGGTGATGTGGTTGGGTTGATGAGTTATTTTTAGTGAATGTCTGAGGCACTGATCAGCCATTTGGACAAAGATGAGGCAAGGGCATAAACACCCCCTGAGGGTCCACTGCACGCTCTGGTTGGTATTGGTAGCATTCACCGTGAACTCAATAAAGTCAAATTTCCTAAGTTGTTTGGTGCCTCGAATGACATATCTGCCAAGGCATGGTTGGAGAATATAGTGATGTGCTTTGCACTTTGTGACTATACCTCTAACATGAAGGTCCGCATGGCAGTATTTCTACTGAAGGGGAGAAATCTTCTATGGTGGACGATGATCCTGCCACAATTGAACATGGCCATCAAGGGCATGTCATAGGAACTGTTCGAGGAATGTTTCTGAGATATGTATCTATCGGAGGAAGTTATTGAGCGTTAGCTCAACGAGTTCATTGCCTTGCGACAAGGCGGTCATACGGTGTCGACGTAGGAGGCCCGTTTTATGGAGTTTCTTCCGTATGCTCTACACTTGAATATCGAGAAACTTAGGGTAAATAGGTTCTTGTTTGGGATGAATGTCAAAATTCGTGCAAAGTTTAGAATTTTGATTCCTTAGACCTTGCATGATGCTATCTAGAAGGACCTCATAGTAGAGGAGGAGCTTATCAGTAGGGTTCAGAGGAGGACTCTAGTGAGACCAGTGGGGAAGGGGTCATCTGGTGTGTAGCAACATCAGACACCAACTACAAACTCACCAGTCTATCGTGGCTTCGAGAGAGGATCCACTTTCATTACACCTCAACGACCAATTCCTTAGCACCAAACTCCTTACTGAGGACCACAACACCACCAACAACAACAGTTTAGGGTTATTCAACAGAACAGACTGGGGTTTGAGGCCGGTGGGCCATTGACTTCTACTTCGAGAACCAGGAGTATTGGATCGAAGAAATGGCATTGGACATGTGCAGAGTCACATTACCAATGCAAATTCCTAGTGGAGAGGACTAGAGCATCTGGATCACTCAGACCCACTACCGTGGGAGATTTAGGCAAGGCCCATCAGATTCATGTAGCAGTGAATAATCGACAGGCAGGGAACCAATCGACTGTGCTCGAGACATCAGGTACCTTCACTGACCAAACCCTTGTAATTTTGATACATCCAGGTTCTACAGAGAGTTTCATTTTTGGGGAAGCGCTAAAACAAATTAAGGTAAAGGCAGTCGAACAGTATGAGTTTATCTTTGTAGAAATGGATTTGAGAGCCAAACAAAAGGTTGGAGAGAATGTTACAGGTTGTAGCCTTAAGCTGGGAGAGTTTGTCACTAGGGCCAACCTGTATGTCACGATATTAGGATCATATGATGTTGTGATCGGTATAGACTGGTTGGAATCACATGAGGCAATACTCAACTGTAAGACCAAAAGATTAAGCTTGGTAAATGATTAGGGACAAAGACCTGTGATTGTAGGTCAGAACCAAGGATTTTCCCTGAGGTTCATCTCTTCCTTGCAGCTATTCAAGAGCATGTTCAAGGGATGTAATATTTGTGCGATCCTTGCGTTAAACTAGAAGGGAGTAGCAGAAGGTCTAGAATACCTTCTGATGGTTAGAGAGTTTGTGGATGTCTTCCCTGAGGAGTTACCTGAGATGTCGTCAGAGAGGGAATTGGAATTCATAATAGACCTAAAACCGGGGACTTAACCAATAGAAAGAATGCCTTATCGGATGTCGAACCCGAAGTTACAGGAATTGAAAATGCAACTGAAGGATTTTCTAGATCTAGAACTTATACGTACAAGTTTGTCATCGTGGGGTGTGCCTATTATTTTCATACGAAATAAGGTTGGGCCATGGAGACTCTATATTGACTACCATCAATTGAACAAGGCAACGATCAAGAATTAATATCCGTTGCCAATGATTGACGATATGTTTGATCAGATGAAAGTTGTAACAGTGTTTTGAAAGATTAACTTGAGATCAGGGTATCATGAGTTATGGATCAAGGAGGATAACATCCCTAAGACCACCTTTAAGATGAGGTTTGGACATTACAAGTATATTGTTTTACCATTTGGACTAACGAATTCCCTAGGGGTATTTATGAGTTTGATGAACGGGGTGTTCCATGAATACTTGGACAAGTTCATCCAAGTATTCATTAATGATATTTTGATTTACTCTCGGATGATGGAGGAGCATGATGTGCACTTGTTCCTGGTACTATAGTGTCGATGCAAGAACAATTGTATGGGAAATTTTCAAAATGCTCATTTTATCAATCGTGGATTCATTACTTAGGACATGTCATCTCCGGTGAAGGTATCTTCGTGAATCCAACAAAGGTTGAGGCTATTATGGAATGGCCTACGTCGGCGAATGTCCCTGAAGTGTGTAGCTTCATGGGTTTAGCAGGATACTATCGATAGTTCGTCAAGGGTTTTTCTAAGATAAAAAATTTGATTATGAAATTTCATAAGAAGAACACGAAATTCGTTTGGATGGAGAAAAGTGTAGAAGAATTTCAGAGGCTCAAGGATTTGTTGACAACAACACCAATACTAAATTTCTTTGACATGGAAACAAACTTCTTGGTATGCACTGATACATCTAAGGAATGCTTAGGAAGAGTCTTGATGAAAGACGATCGAGTGATCGCTTACATCTCGAGAAACTTGAGAAGGCATGAGGAGAACTATGCAACGCATGATTGGGAGTTGTTAACCATTGTATATTCCTTGAGAGTTTGGAGACACTACCTTATTAGACGGAAATTTGAACTAAAAACAAACCATGGTGGACTGCAAGACATCTTTACGCAAAGTGACTTGAATTTGTGACAACGACGTTGGTCGGAATTTCTTAGTGAGTACGATTTAATGATTAATTACATAAAAGGAATAGTGAAAAGAGTGGTAGATGTGTTGATTCGGAGACCACACATATTTTAGGTGATGCCTCTTCAGATGAATCTACGTGAAAGGATTCTAACTTTATAGCGCGATGATAACTATTACAAAGAGGTCAAGGATTTTATTGGACAAAACACAATGATGGTACCAAAATTTGAAGGATTTACTATGGACAACAATGGATTTTTGAGATTTAAAAGTTGAATTTACGTATTGCCCAACGACGAGTTGAGCAGTTTGATCGTAAACGAGGCTCATAGAGTAGTGTAGATGGCTGACCCAAGAGTCACGAAGATGAGGGAAGACTCTAAACCCTTATTCTTCTGGGAAGGAATGAAGGTAGACATACTCAACTATGTGGGAAGATTTCTAGAATTTCAACAGGTTAAGGCTAAACATAGACATCCGACAGGATTACTACGGTAAGGAGACACGACACAATTTTTGGGGTAGTCGACACTCTGACGAAGAGTGCTCATTTTATTCCAGTGCATACGATATATCAGGAACCCGACATAGCTAGAGTTTTCATCAGCGAGATTGTGACGCTACATGGCATGCCTAAGAGGATTATATCCAATAGAGGATCAATGTTTATAGGATGATTTTGGACTAGTTTCCAAGCGACCTTGGGAACCCAACTTAACTTTAGTACGTCATATCACCAAGAGATAGAGGGGAAGACCGAAAGAACAAGCCAAATCTTGGAGGACATGTTGCATATGTACGTGATGGACCAATAAAAGCATTGGGAATAATTCTTTCCACTGGTAGAATTTGCTTATAACAAGAATTATCAAAGAACCACTGAGATGGTGCCTTTCAAGTTTCTTTACGGGCGATCATGTTAGATGCCTTTGAGTTGGGATCAGCTTGAGGATAAGGTCTTGTGGGACCATAAGTGATCCAATAAATGGAATATCAAATGAAAACAATAATACAAAGGATTAAGGAAGCATAGGATAAACAAAAGAGTTATGCCTATGCGCACCGTGTCAACCGTAGTTAGAAAGTTGGCAATTGAGTCTTCTTGTGGGTGAAACCGCATAAGAGTTCAATCAAGTTTGGAAAGGGTTCTAAAATATCTCCTAGGTTCATGGGACCCTTTGATTTTGTGGAAAGGAAAGGGTCCATGGCCTAACATCTAGCTTTTCTTGATTCTTTGAGGTGTATGGATGATGTTTTCTACGTATCTTTTTTGAGACATTACGTTAGTGATCCTACACATGCTATTGAGATGATTACCTTGCGGGTATCAGACAAGGGTTCTTTCATTGCAAAGCCAATATGCATCCTGGACCATCTCATTCGAAAGTTACGATATCGAACAATAGATCGGGTCAAGGTCCATTGGGACAACTAAATTCATTTTGATTATGATTATGAGATATTATGGCTTTGATGATATGTTATTTGGTTGTATTTACATCGAGATGTGATATTGACTGGGTTATCATGAGTGTGTATAACTTTGGACCTCGAATATGCAAAGACATCGATAAAACCCCTTGGACTCTGGATCGAGTCAGGGATTGGACTATTGGGTTTGAATCTTGTCGATATGACCTATGTACATATGATTATATGTTATGATGATTGATTATTATTTCTAACATGATTCATTGATGGATGCAGGCTGATGATAGTTTCCCGACCAGAATCACATGTGGAGTAGAGGGGTCACTCAGAACAACCAGAGACATTGAGGGAGAGGTGTGGCAAAAACCTTCCACAACCTACTAGCACTCACATCGTGGCTCGAACTGTAGGTTAATGATTATCTAGTTCGAGAAGACCCACGATGACGTGAGTGAATACTATGATAGTCTTTCATGATGATTCCAAGGGGCACACAATAAGGTGGGGGCCTTATTCCTTAGAGGTCCTTATTCTACCACAAGATCACCTGGCAGAGTATTGAATCCAGGGGTTTGATGTCTACCAAATTTAGTCAAGAGGCGAGTGGCACCCTTGGAGCATGTTAGCATCAGAAGTCACTCTTGGATTGCAACAGGAGCAGATCCTGATGCCCATCGGTTTATGTCATGATTTATTTATAAAAAGGGGGTGATAGAATGGAAGTTAACTCAAAAAAATATTGTTCTAACTCTGAAACTAGGCCAGGCATGCATGGGCAAGTGAGGTCTTAGATAAACTTCAGACAGTGAGTTGTAGTAAGGATGAATAGGGGGAAGACTTGTATAAGAGAAATGCAAAGGTCTGTCATAAACATCAGGTTTCTAATAGACTGTAGGAGAAAACATCTAAACGCAAGATCTTCTTACATTCAAACACAGAAAATCGGAGAATACAACAATGCAAAAATAAATCCCTTATCGTAACATAATTGCAATAATTCATGTGAATCAGTCAATCATGAACTCCCTCAATATGAGATGAAAACTAGATGGGGTAAGAAAATTGTTTATCATTAAACAAGAAATCTTAAATACAGATGCATAACCAGATAACTAGAGTGTCTATTAAAACTTTACAATTGGGAGCTTCGCTCTACCATCGATGGATTACAAAAAATGGTGAAGATGCCTTCATATACTCCAACAAAACCCTAGCAGCAAACACAAGAAACAACAATAAAAGCATTACATTTGCATGGCTTCTGAAATTTTGTGCATGCAGACTCCGGACAATCGTGTGCTTCTGGCAGACGCAATCGGACCCCTAACTGTCCTGTAGGTGAATTGACATGCTTTTAGTCCTCTGCTGGACTTTCCATTTATAGTGGAGACAATTTTTAACCACCTCCAACAACTGCAATAACTACTATCTAGGGATCAGGAATAGTCTTAGTCAACTCTGCCTCTTGGTACATGGAGGTCTCCTCCTGGTGCCACCTGGATCAACTGAACGGTTGGACTGCTATGTGGAAACCCCTATGGAATATGTGGACGAGGGTGCGACGAGGGGGTGAAGGTGTGAAAACTGTGGAGGCGGTGGCGGGAACTGTGACATTGGATGAGGGATGCCACACGGTCTGAAAAGGACACAGGTGGAGGCGACGTGGAGCGTAGGGGTATGTGTGAATTGTGGAAGGTGTTGAGGTGGAGATGACTGGGGGGGAGAGACACCTGGATGGAGGTGATAGGACGATGCACCGAGGAGGGACCATGTGGGTGGACATGGCAGGATATGAGAGAATGATGAACTGAGGAGGGAACAACGTGGAAGCGATATGACAGGCAGGGGGGCCCCACTCATGGCTCAGATATTCTGCAGCATGTGCTAAGATGAATGGTCCTGATCCCTTTAGGATTTCTGGCACCGGTAGTTCACGATGCACTTCCTCCTCAAAATCTCGATTAACCAAACCGCGGAAGCATGGATGTGTGCTACGTGTTCTTCAGAGGAATGATTGAGATGGACTTTGACGTTAGAAGAGGGCTACCTCCATTACCAGGCTCACTTGATGTGACCAAGTGCTAGGATCATGGGCTTAGCTTCAAAGGTACTTATCAGTATTTCACATTTCGACGATTTCTGCCGCAGTGGATGGGAGGTCCCTTGTCTCTCAAAATGTCGATTCCTGAAATGCCATCTCGCTTCCACCTGTCCCAAATGGATTAGATGGCTAATATGACATCGGCGTCTTGGGGCCTGTCCCATCACATGGCGCACGCCAGCACCCTTTTCCCAAGTCTATGCCTCTTGTGATCGAGTGCCATGACTGTGGGCCCAACTCTGGGCGCTTTCGGCATTTTGGGGTTCGAGGTTTTGAGATGTATAATGATGAGAAACCATAACCCTTCGAACTCCCAAATGCGGAAATGTCGACGCGACTAGATCTCGCTCCACACATCCTTTGGATGGACGACTGATAACCTATCTTGCATGTAATATAGGCACTATGAATCGCACTAATCCCGACACAACTCCGCTAACCGTTAATTTCTACCACCTGTCGATCTACTTCTATAGATGAATCTGGGTCGTTGACAACGTAATTTCGCCCGCTTGCTTACTTGGAAGCCTAAAATGTGATTTTTGTGTGCTGTGCTTGGCCGCCTCTCGTGTAACTTGCAAACCTAAATACTCTTGTGCCCAAGATGAAAATTAATGTGAACATTAGGCTCCAAGGGGGATAGAGTCATCCCTGTGATGCTTTAAGGACTCATCTGCAGTTCCAGTGCCTTGTTGTTGGGCTATGGGGTCATTTACTAAGGCAAAAAATAAAAACAAACAAAGAACCAAAAGGACAATATTTACAAACAAAGGAGCCGTCTAAGGCTCAAACAAAACATTCCTTCAAAAAATTCCCATTTACTGGGCTGCTAAGAACCTCCTCACCCTCCAAATCCTGCAACTTGTATGTGTTATTTGAGAAAATCTCAAAGATTCTAAAGGGCCCAATCCATAGGGTGTCAAACTTGCTGTGTTTTCCCTTATCCTGTCTGGGTGCATCCCACTTAAGCACCAAATCCCCGACTTCAAATTCCTTCTTCCTAACCTTCCTGTCAAAGGTCTGTTTGACCTTTTGCTGACAACTATGAGTTGCATCCATCACCTGTTCCCTGATCTGTTGTACTTCCACCATCTGATGAATCCTTCTGACCATATGATCCAACTCTCCTTCATAATATTGAAAGAACTTCGCCACAGGTAAGACGAACTGAGTGGGAAAAACTACCTCCATCCAATAAACCAGTTGAAAAGGTGAGGTGCCCAAGGATTTTTTCATTGTCACTCGATCGGCCCATAGAGAGAATTTGAGCTTTGAATCCCAAGCCCTCTTATTGTCCTCCAACAATCTTTTGATGAGCCTGATTAGGCTTTTATTAGAAGATTCTGCCAGCCCATTTCCTTGAGGATAATAAGGAGTGGAGTGAATTAGTGAAATTTTGAACTATTCGCAGAACTTAATCAGAGGCTTAGACTTGAAAGAAGCAGCATTATTAGTGACAATTTTTCTAGGACAGCCAAATCTAACTATGATATCTTCTAGGAAGCTCATAATCACCTTGTGAGAAGTGCTCTTGATGGGGGCCTCTTCTATCCACTTAGTGAAATAATCTGTCACAGTCAGGATCCATCTGTGCTAGCAACTTGAAGGGGGATGAATCTCCCCAATGAAGTCCAACCCCCACTGTTGAAAAGGTGTTGAAGCTACCACATGCTTTAGTGGCAATGAGTTGAGCTGCTGCTTTCCTGAAAACCTTTGGCATTTGATACAAGCTCTAACTTCTCTACTAACATCAGTGAACAAGGTGGGCCAGTAGTACCCAGCTCTGAGAATTTTGTGAGCTGTGGTCTTCCAAAAATGATGCCCCCCACAAAGGCCGCTATGGAAATCAATCATAACTTTCTGGGCTTCTTGTGGATTCAGGCACCTTAAAAATACCCCTAGAGGGTCTTTCCAGTACAAGGCTTGGTCAACGAGGCAATATCTGACCACCTTGAGCTTTAAATCTCTCTCCTTACTCTTTCCCATTCCATTAGGAGGCCTTAACTTTTGCAGAAAATACAAAATATCTCTATACCAGGTGCATTCTGCTAGCGACATGGCACCCTGAGAACCTTTGTTGGATGACTTAGCTTGTTGATTTTCTGAACAAGCATTGATGAAGTTAACCCCCAAGGCTTTGCAATTGGATTCAGCCAACAACTTGGCTAAACCCTACCCCTTTATCAATTTGGTAGGCTTAATCTCCACATCAAACTCCAGGATCTTGGCAATCCATTTACCTCTTCTCCCATCTATGTCAGGCTATATAAGGATGTCCTTCACATAGGCTGAAGGAACATATGCAGTGACTTTCAAGTGCAAGACATAGAATCTGAAATCTCTGAGAGATTTCACCAAGGCATAGGCCTGTTTCTCCATGATTTCATACATGATTTCTGCATCTCTTAATGCTTTACTGAAGAAGGAAATGGGTTTTTCTCGTCCTTCCTCATTTTTTTGCAATAATACTACTGCTACTGTATCAAAAGAAGTGAAAGAAAAATCTAATAAGTCTTTGGAATAGTCAGGACTGATCAGCACAGGTGCCCTAGTCAATGCCCTTTTTATTTAGATAAAAGATTGCCTGGGTTCACCGGTCCATTTCACTTCATTTCCCTTCCTGAGCATGGCTATGATGTGTTTCACCAGCTCAGCAAAATTTGAGACGAATCTCCTCAGCAAATTAATCTTCCCCAAAAAGGCCTGAACTTCCTTCTTAGATCTGGGAAGTGACAGGGTCTAAATTTCCTTTACCCTGCTGGGATCAATTCTTACTTCCTTTGCTGATACTATATGACCTAGCAGTTTCCCCTCATTCATAGCAAACAAATATTTCTTGGGGTTTAAGGATAGGCCAAACCTCCGACACTTCAAAAATACTTTTCTCAGATGATAGCAGTGCTCTTTGTCAGACCTGGAGAAGAATGTTATGTCATCCAAATAGATCACCACAAACTTATCTTTCTCCCCAATGAAGGTTATGTCCATGGCTCGCTGAAATGTTGCTCCTGCATTCATCAATCCAAAAGGCATTTTGGCATACATGAATGTGCCCCAAGGAGTGGTGAAGGTCATTTTTTCTCTGTCCTCAGGCATGACTGATATCTGATTATAGCCAGAAAAACCATCAATCATGGATATCCTAGATGCACCAGTTACCCTCTGTAGTATTTGCTCCATGTTGGGCAAGGGGTAGTTGTCTTTCTTTGAGCTCCTGTTTAGGTTTCTGAAATCAACACAGAGCCTGATTTCTCCACTTTTTTTTTCTCACCAGGACCAAATTGGCCACCCATTTGGAATATCTCAAAGGGACAATGATTTGGGCATCTAACAATTTCTTCACTTCTGTCTCCATGAAGGGAAACAACATGGGATTTATCTGTCTTAGCTTCTGCCTGAATGGCATAGCCTCTTCTTTCAGTGGGATCTTGTGCTCAATGACAGATGTGTCATAAGTCTTGAGGTCTTCATAGGCCCATGCAAACACATCAACGAATTCCTTTAATAACTCGGTATATTCTGCTCTCTATTCATTGGTTAGGCTGCTTGATAATTTGACAAACTTAGGCTCCTCCTGCATGCCAATGTTACACTCAGCTGTGTCGGCATCTTTATTTGAAACCTTACCCTTTACTGCCACATCATTCCCATCGAACAATCTTTCTAAAGGGACTAGTCCCCTCAGAATGTGATTGCTAGGTAGCTGAATAATCTGGTGATTAGCAATTTCATTTAAAAACACCTCAGGGTGAGGGTCACGTTCCAGGTCAGGATCCTGATTAATGTGCAACGCAGAAAATTTATCAACAGATTGGAGAAATTTTTCGATTTCCAGATCATCTTCGAATACCTTCCAATGCTTGTCATTGTCCAGTATAGAGGGCCTATATTTTATTTCAACATCATATTTGACCATAGGCGGTAGAGGAACTTTGAGAAAGCTAGCTGAGACAGCTAAAGAATCGGCTGAAGTGTTTTCCCCCCTCAGAATTAAAGAAATGTTAAAATCCAGGAAGAAATTATCAATCAAGTCCCATACCTCATTTATGTAATTTCTGAGCCGAGGATGATTAGCACGATAAGCATTTATGACTTGCTGGATAATCAAATCGGCATCTCCAAATACTGCTATCTCTTTAATTGCCATTTCTTTTGTAGCCCTCATACCTAGAACAAGAGCTTCATATTCTACCACATTGTTGGTAGTTTCAAATTCCAACTTGTATGACAGGGATATGGTCTCTTGCCAAGGTGATATGAAAACCACTCTAGCGTCAACGCCTTCGCTAGAAGAAGCTCGGTCGAAGAACATCTTCCAAATAGAGATGGTTGGAGGGGGAACCTGATAATTAAGATTGGGTTGTTTTCTAACTTGGACAAGGTCTTCAAGAGCATCAATGAGCTGCAATAAACTAGACCCCAAATTAGTGTCAAGTGCGAAGATAAGATGATTGGTGGGGTTTTCTTCGTCACTAACAATGTAGGCCAACCGATCTTCCCTATATAACCTCCTTTGTTACCATCTGAAGACTGGAATGGTGGCATATGTGAGATCCATCTGTAATGTTTCTCCAAGCTTTTTAATCCAAGATCTTGACAACAACATGCCAAATTTGGGGGGGACATCAGCTACCACAATATCCATGACCACACTCTTCATGGGCAGCTGAAACAAAGAAATCACCAGGTCTTTGATGACTCCCAGACACTGCACTCTCCTTGAATCGAAAGAGTACAAATCATGATAATTCCTTGTCACCTCCAGTCCCAATTCTTCCACTACTATTTTGGGCATAAGGCTATGGGAAGCCCCTGAATCCATGAGGCAGTTATGCAACACTTTATCATGTATGTTCAGAGATATGTAGAAAGGAGGGAATGAATCGTCTCTATCTTCTACCATGGGCCCTAGGACAACTGCTGGATTTTCATCTTGGAGATTTGTTGAGTCCGTGGAAAGCTAGGGGGGCTCAAATTATAGCAGCTTGGAGAGGGACATTTTGAAATCTTCATTTTTAACTAGTTCGAATAGGGGTACAGGGATTCTAATCTTCTGAATCTCATGCTCAAAATTAAAGGAGGAAATAGGATTAGGAGCTTCCCTTACCTCAGAGACAGGTTCCTTGGCTGCTGGAAAAGTATTTTGAGTTTTCTTTCCTTTAGTAGTGGTTTCTACAGCTTTAGTAGGCCTTTCCGCTATGAGGGGCTAATACTGGCTATCAAAATTCCCTTCTTTCTTTTTTGACCTGAGATTATATCTGTTAGGAGTGTTGCTGGCTTTTTCCCCTCTACTCAACTCGTTGATTTGAGTGTTGATAAGGGATTCTTCATATGCAGATTGAGTCAAATGAGGAAACAGGGAAGTGTCCTCGATGCAATGGATCTTAGGGTCGCGTTCATCCACCTCCTCCCCTTCCTCATGAGAAACTAGGTTGTTCTGGAGAGGGGTTTGAATCCTCTGATCATCTCTATCTGTGCTCTTTTGTTCCCTTGGGAAAGCCTATGGCACATTGTTATTAGGCTTCCTAAAGCCCCTGCTATCTATATTTTGGGGATTTCTATACATGGGCTTCCCTTCTAATTCCCACCTTTCCATCCTGGAAGAAAGTGATTTTAGCACTCTAGTTGTCTCATCTGTTTGAAGGGGCAGGGGAGAGGAATCGGATGGGGAGGCTTGAGGCCCCTTCCTGGATATGTTTCTATCAGCAGTGTTCCTGAGTCGGTCAACAACCAATATGTTAGATTCTACCTCCAGAGCTGCATCCTGCATGTAGGCCAGAGTAGTGGCTCTTCTTTCCCTCAACAGGAGGCAGAAATCGAGATCAAAGGTGCTAGCATAAGTGATCTTTGCAGAGGCTTCGGAGAGTTTTATATCAGCAGGGTTTTTATTGTACATTTTATTGAATCTCTTGGAGAAGTTAGAGACAGACTCTCCCTCCTTTCTCTTCAAAGACCCAAACTCTGTCATGTAATATATGAAGTCTTTTTTATCTCCCCACTATCTCAAAAAGGCATTATCCAAAGCTTCGATCCCATCAATAGATCCAGGAGGCAGGGCCTTAAACCATTTTCTATCCTTGCCTTGAAGACCATGGACAAAAATCCTCATCCATACGTCTGCATGCATGATAAAAATATCATCTATAAAACTATAAAAGGCTTCTAGGTGTTCTTTTGCAGTTATGTCCCCCTCGCCTATAAACTTGGGTAGCTGCTTGAGGTAACCATCTGCTGGGAGGGCATTGAGAGGCTGAGGTAACAGAAGGGGAGCATACCTAGCGGATATAATAGCCTCCATTCTGGTCATAAGGGGATTTTCTCCTGCCATAGGGATATTATGTGGAGGATAACTCGGAGGAGAAGGAGCTCGAAAAGGGGATATTGAGGATGAGCTTCCAAGTGGAATGGAAAACAATAGGGTATTTAGGGAGAAGGCTAACGGGCTTAAGCCAACAGATGCTTCTCTTTGTGTAGAAGCGACAACAGTAACAAGAGGAGGAGTGGTAAAGATAGGAGTGGGGAAATCTTCTATGGTCCTGGGTCTACGCCAAGGTTCAACTTCAGCAGAGATGGGACTGACAAGGATTTCTCCCTCCAATCCCAGATCAGGGGGGGAAAACTCAACAAGAACACTCCCGAAATTCAAGAAATGGGAAACTTCAGAAAAAGGTCTTCTAAGAAAATGAGGAGGAGAAAATGGAGCTCCTACACAAGGAGATGGCAGATTACCTGGTTTGGAGGTGAAATCTTCTCCTTCAGAGGCCTTTCCTTTTCTGAGAACCACCTCTGGATCAGTTTCAGGTGTAGCTAGAGGCAGCTGTGGATGGGACTACATGTGTCTGCCTCTGAAAGCCACAATTAACACGACAGGTTCACCATAGTGGAGTCAACACAATGGAGTCGCCAAGTGCATAGTAGCAATCTTCAAAGGCTCTGATACCTGATGCACCTTTAGAATCAGAGGCTCAATGTTGTTCAATCTCGGGGAAAATTTTCAACTTCGTCCCCGACAACGGCCCCAGAAATGTTAGCATCAAAAGTCACTCTTGGATTGCAATAGGAGAAGAGCCCGACACCCATCAGTTTATGTCACGATTTGTTTATAAAAAGAGGGTGATGGAATGGAAGTTAACTCAAAACAATATTGTTCTAACTCCGAAACTAGGCCAGGCATGCATGGGCAAGTGAGGTATTCGATAAACTTCAGATAGTGAGTTGTAGTAAGGGTGAATAGGGGGAAGACTTGTATAAGAAAAATGCAAAGGCCTGTCATAAACATTAGGTTTCTAATGGACTGTAGGAGAAAAAATCTAAACACATTATCTTCTTACATTCAAACACAGAAAACTGAAGAATACAAAAATGCAACAATAAATCCTTTATCATAACATAATTGCAATAATTCATGTGAATCAGTCAATCATGAACTCCCTCGATATGAGATGAAAACTAGATGGGGTAAGAAAATTGTCTGTCATTAAATAAGAAATCTTACATACATATGCATAACCAGAGAACTAGAGTGTCTATTAAAACTTTACAATCGGGAGCTTCGCTCTACCATCGATGGATTACAAAAAATGGTGAAAACGCCTTTATATACTCCAACAAAACCCCAGTAGTGAACACAAGAAACAACAATAAAAGCATTACATTTGCATGGCTTTTGACAGTCTGCGCATGCAGACTACGGACAATCGTGCGCTTCTGGAAGACACAATCGGACCTCTGACTGTCCTACAGGTGAATCGACATGCTTTTAGTCCTCTGCCGAACTTTCCATTTATAGCGGAGATGATGTTTAACCACCTCCAACAACTGCAATAACTGCTATCCAGGGATCAGGAACAGTCTTAGTCAACTCTACCTCCTAGGACATGGAGGTCTCCTCCTGGTGCCACCTGGATCAGCTGAACGATTGGACTACTACGCGAGAACCCCTGTGGCGGATGTGGATGAGGGTGTGACGAGGGGGTGAAGGTGTGAACACTACTGAGGTAGTGGTGGGAACTATGACATTGGCTGAGGGATGCCATGTGATGCTAGACAAGACCAGCTGAAACTTTTTGAAATTTCAATTAAGAGGATGCACCAATGTATAAATGAACCATTTATGGAAAGCGCCATTGTATATTGTATTGGACCTTGAGCCTTTAAGATCTCGTGCTTAGGTAGATAGACGACATTTAAAATAGTTAATGTTGGTAGGTAGATTTTAATTGTAGATTTGATAGCATAGAGTCCATG
>JASDQU010500839.1:32426-58947 GCA_032191745.1 Picea mariana | reverse complement strand
ATAGGTGACAAGATCCCAGTTCAAACTATATTGTCAGAACTTGACGAGGAAGGAAAAATCATATTGGAGCCTGAAGCCATCACTAACACAAGAATTCACCAGCTGAGGAATAGATCCATTTCAGAGTATCTTGTTAAATGGAGGAAACTACTGGCTGAATATTCCACTTGGGAAGATGATTATTTAATACAGAATCATCCAGATTTACTCAAGCGTTGCGAAAAACACTTGTCTCAAGGGGAGGGGCATGTTAAGCCCTAAATAGTGGCTCATTACCCCTTAATTGGGGCATATTACAATAGTAATGTTATTTTATTTATGTCGGATTTTGTCCATTAGTTGTAATTGTACCTCCTAGTCTCCTATATATGCCAAGGAGACATTTTCATTTGGAATCATATTGTATTTGGACATTTATGTGGGGTATAAAAAGGTTTCCCCTCGAAGAGGCTTATTACCTAAAATTCTCTCTTTTTCAAGGCATTGAGTACTTATTCTGAGGTTTTTCTATGCTATATTGATATTTGGTTCTTAAAAATGTGTTTAACTTGCATAGAATATATCTAGATAAACAATAATACACACATTTGCAGAGAGAATTTGAGAAAGAAGAAGAAGGATAGAAAGAATGAAAGAATTCTCATTAACCATTGTGAATAATGAATAATTTACACCTGATATACTCTGTATAACTCAATGAGTGCACACTGGAGGAGAACCAATGCGCCATAGTGGTGGTCTAGAGTGATCTGGACACACACCAACAATTACAGGAGTGAACTGTCACCTAGTCTAGTCTCTCAGGAAGTTATGGGAGTGAACTGCCACCTAGTTGAATTAACTAGTCAGCCAGTCTTCAGTTAACTGACTGAACAAAGAGTAGTGAGGAGTTAACTCAGGGAATCAAGCGTAATGTGCCACTCTGGTGATGATACCAAGGCAAGGTCGAATTAGCATGGTGATGATCCCAATGTTGCATGGTGACAAAACCATTGCAGCATCTAAACTCAACTCAACTAGTCAAATGGAAGTGTCAACTGAAAGAGAATATTATCCAGGTGGAATATTCTCCCCTAAAATATAGGAGATTGGATAATGACTAATTATGACTAATAAACAAGGAAAAACCTTAAGAAAAATAAATCCTAGGTGTGTGTGAATTAACTCGAACACGCCCCCTGAACATCACCGTGGTGAAAATAAAGAATGGTTCCCGGCAATGAGGCCATGTTAGGTACCCAAATACCAAATATACACTGAAATAAAGTGAGGAAAGAGGGAAAACCTCATGGGAAACCCCCAAGGTACAATGTATGTAAAAATAATAACTATAGTTGCTAGGAAATTGTGTCCTTCACTCCAAGACGACTTCACAGAGAATGGAACTTTTTCTCAGTGAAGGTATTGGTGAAGATGTCTGCCATATGTTCTACTGAAGGACAAAACTATAAGTCGATGATCCCCTCGTGTACTAAGTCTCGGATGTAGTGCATGTGGATCTCGATGTGCTTCGTCCGCTACCTCTGAACTGGACCTCTGCAGAACTTCAGATTGCTCTGGTTTTCACACCAGATGATGATTGACTGATGAAAATGAATGCCTAAATCAGTGAGAAAATGTTGTAGCCACATAGCCTGAATGGTTATGTTAACTTTCCCTATGTACTCTACCTCGGTAGTAGATAGATCAATGGCATATTTCTTCTTGCTCGACCAACAAATAGGCTCAGAACCAAGAATGAGTGAGTAACCAGATGTGGACTTGTGATCAGTGTTATCGCAAACCCAATCAGAATCAGTAAACCCAATGAGATCTAATGTAGAGTTTGTTGCATAATGAATCCAAAAGGTGATGGTTCCCTGTACGTATCGAAGGATACGCTTTGCAGCTTCTGCATGAACCTGGAAACTGCACCAACTACATATGAGAGGTCTGGTCTGGAGTGTGTGAGATACAACAAGCTCCCCACTAGTTGTTTGTACAACGTGTTGTCAACCAATGGAGTCTCCCTGCCATCCTCAAGTTTGAATCTTGATAGGAAAGGAGTCGGAGAAGACTTGCAGTTTGTCATGTGATATCTCTCAAGGAGATCTCATGCATACTTGTCCTAAGACAGTTTTATGCCTGACTGATCTCGAGTCCAAGGAAGAAGTGTAGCGGACCCATGTTCGTCATCAAAAACGTGTCATGTAGAATGCTCTTGACTGTAGCAATCGTTGAAGTCGAGCACCTAGTGATCAGGAAATCATCGACATACATAACTAAAAGTAGAAGTGAATCAATCGTCCTGAGCATGTAGACATTCGGGTCTGATTTACAACGTACAAATTTTTGTGACAAGTAGGAATCCATCTTGGCATACCATGCCCTCAGATCCTATTTGAGGCCATAAAGTGACTTCTTCAGTCAACAGACCAAAGATGAGTCATGCATAAATCCCTGGGGTTGCTCCATGTAGATCTCCTCAGAGACATCACCGTGAAGAAATGCATTCTTCATGTCCATCTGATGGACTTCCCATCCCTTGGTTGTTGCAATGGCAAGTGTCAATCATATGGAATCCATCTTTTCTACTGGAGCGAAGGTCACATCATAGTCAATACCATGAACCTGTTGAAATCCTTTGGCAACAAGCTTGGCTTTGTATCTACTAAATTGTCCATCCGTTGTGCTCTTGGTCCTGTAGACCCATATACATCTGACAAGTTTCCTCCCAGAAGGAAGGGGAACCAGATCCCAAGTCTGGTTCTTGAGGAGGGAGTTGTACTCCTCCTGCATGGAAAATTCCCAAAAGGGATTTCCAGCAGCCTCGCCATAAGACTGTGGATCTGAAAAACTGAACCAAGAAAAGATGTTTGGAGGGAAATGGTTCAGTGGTAGTGAGTGCAACAGGAGGCTCCTCTAAATCAGATTGAGTCCTCCTAGTGTCAGCTGGATTACCAACGAGACCCCCTGCATCCTCAAGAGTAATCTGTGCCCACTTAGGCCTCGGCTCTGGCTCTCCAACTGCATCTGGATTCTCTGAATCTGCATCTGACCGTACTGACTCTGAATCTGAATCATCTTATTCCTCTAAATCAGAACTCTCATCTAAAGAAGAGTCGACATGTGCATGCTCATCATCTCAGACAGGTGGAAGAATGAAGGTGTCTACATGCGGTTGTTGAGATACATTCGAGACACTTTCCTCGAATTGGACACTACGCTCAATGATGAGTCAATCTGAGGAAAGATCAATAAGCCTATATCCCTTTACATCGTCGGTGTATCCAAAAAAAATTCACTCGGTGCTCTATGGATCAAGTGCCTTACTCTTTTCAGAGGGAATCTGGGCCCATGCATGTGAACCAAAAATGTGAAAGTGGGTCATTTTCGGTTTGAGGCCGCTCCAAGCCTCATAGGGGGTCTTATCGTTGAAAGATATATGGGGAGATCTGTTTTGGATGTATGTTTCACAATTAAGTGCTTCGAACCATAGTCTTTGTGGTAGTGACTTTGCATGTAGCATGCAAGATGCCATCTCCTTTAGAGATATGTTTTTCCGCTCAACAACTCTATTTTGCTGCGGAGTATAGGGAAATTTATGTTGCAACTGAATCCCTGCCTCATGGAAAATATTATGGATCTCATGATTTACATTGTCTCCCCCGTTATCAGTTCGGAGGACTTTGATCTTCTTTCCAGACCGTGTCTCAACCAGGGCTTTGAAATCTTTGAGGTGTTGAAATACCTCAGATTTTTGCCTGAGAAAGTAGATCCAAGTAAAACGTGAGAAATCGTCAACAAAAATGAGAAAAACCCTCGCTTTGTTGATGGATGGATGTGGAAAAGGACCCATAAGGTCACTATGGATCATATCTAAAGGTGCATAAGCTCGTTGAGACTTTTCTTTTTCGAATTTATCTTGAGGGTGTTTTCCGAGAACACATCCCTCACATACTCCCTTGGAGAAATGGATGTTTGGTAGACCATCAACCAATATTTTCTTTCTAAGTTGTTGCATGTATCTGAAATTAAAATGTCCAAACCTTTCTTGCCATATCCTACTACTTTCATCAGCATGAGTAAGCAGTAAAGCAGAATCAGGTTCAATGAATTCAGAAAAAGTATACAATCTAGACTGATAATTTACATCACCGGTAGCAACCCTAGAGTTGGTTTGCATGTCATAGATGTCCATGGAATTTGGTGTGAATATGAATTTCTTTCCGGTGCTGAAATTCGTCATCTGATACATAGAGAGAAGGTTGAAAAAAGTTTGGGAACTTGTTGCACATTCTCAAAGATTATGTTGGTGAGTTTAATCCTTCATTTACCAGTGACTTTGACAAAAGAGTTGTCCCCCATCAGAATGGGAGGATCTTTGCATGCATCTAAAGAAGAATCTATCGCTTCTGATGCAACCATGTGATGTGATGCTCCTGAATCTACGATCCAAGCATTGGGATAGGATTTGATTGCAATCAAGGCATGGCTAGAATTTTCGTTCTTGGAATTCAAATCTTCTAGCTTCTTCTTCTTTGCACCCTCGAGGATGCAATCTCCAAGGTTGTTTTGTTGAAGTATTTGAGACATCAAATCTTTTTTTTTTTGCATGCATGCGGATTTTGGATGGAATCCTTTATGACAGTACGAGCATTTCTCCCCTTTTCTTCCCTTTTCCCCTTTGGATCCAGAGGCATCGTTGAAGGGTTTTATGTACCCTTCCTTATTCGGATGTGCATGAGATTTCCGTTTATATTTATATTTAGATTTCTTATATTTTTGGCTGCCATCATGCACAGTGAGTGCATGCGCCCTTGGGCCTTATATTGTGCCCATGTTGGTGAGCTTAGTTTGCTCTTGTGTCAAGGATTGAATAAAGTCCTCAAGAGAAGGCATCTTCTAAGTGGCTCCAGAGGTGAATATGACAGTATGGAATGTAGATACGAATACAGAAAATTCAGGACCAATATTGAAGAGAATGATGAGAACCATTTGTTTCTCCTCCTTCGATTTATCAACCCCGCAAGATTTGAGTTGCAACATTAAATCCTTGAATTTCGTAAAGAAATATTGGATATTCTCGAAGCTTTTTGGATCCAATGTGAGCAGCTCCACCTCCATCATGTGTCCCCCCATCTCATCTTGTTTTCCAAAGAGCCCTTCCAAGTTGGTTTGGGCTTCATTGGGAGTCTTACAAGAAGATATATGAAAAAGGAGATCGGGAGAAATAAGACTACAAATTGTTCTGAGTGCCTCATCCATGCGATTTAAATACTTGGATTTTTCTATGGTTGATGTTGGTTATTTATCTGTATTCAAGGTCAATCTGTACAACCCTCTGGTTTGGAGATGTATGGCTATTTTCTCCTTCCATGCAAAATAGTTGTAAGGTGTAAGAATGAATTCTTTTTGGAAATCCATCTTTCTGTTGTCTTCAATCTTTTGTACCTGCAAAAAAAATTCGTGTAGCTTTTGTTTAGCAGTTCATCAGCTCTAATACCATATAAATGTGTTGAACCTACATAGAATAGATCTATATAAAAAATAATACACACATTTGCAAAGACAATTTGAGAAAGAAGAAGAAGGAGAGAAAGAATAAAAGAATTATCATTAATCGTTGTGAATAATGAATAATTTACACATGATATACTCTGTATAACTCAATGAGTGTGCACTGGAGGAGAACCAATGCACCATAGTGGTGGTCTAGAGTGATATGAACACACACCAACAGTTACGGGAGTGAACTGCCACCTAGTCTAGTCTCTCAGGTAGTTACAAGAGTGAACTTCCACCTAGTTGAGTTAACTAGTCAACTAGTCTTTAGTTAACTGACTGAACAGAAAGTAGTGAGTAGTTAACTCATGGAATCAAGGGTAATGCGCCATTATAGTGATGATACCAAGGTAAGGTCGAATTATCATGGTGATGATCCCAACGTTGCATGGTGACAAAACCAATGCAACATTTAAACTCAACTCAACTAGTCAAACTGAAGTGTCAATTGAAAAAGAATATTCTCCAGGTGGAATATTCTCCCCTAAAATATAGGAGACTGTTTAATGGTTGATTATGACTAATAAACAAGGAAAAACCTTAGGAAAAATAAATCCTTGGTGTGTGTGAAGTAACTCCAACATTATGGGTCTAAAGTCCTTAAAGGAATTTTGATTATCAATCTTAGGAATCGTATCTAAGAAAGTTGAGTTTATATCTCTATAACATCTACCTGAACTACAAATATCCTCCAAAACATGGAGGAGATAAATTCCAATAATGTCAAAAAGCATTTATAGAATTCCACATTCAAACTGACCATATCGAGACTTTTGTCTCTCTTAAAACAAGAAATGATAGCAAATAGTTCATTCCTAGAGATTTCTCTAAAAAACTCTATGTATCTTCTTCCTCGACCAATCTTAGATAAAAGGATAAAATTTTGAGCATTTTCACCACCATTTCATGTTGGAGTTCCTTGTAGAGTTTTTCAAAGTGAGCCACTCCTATACTCGTGAGATTCTGAAATCCTCTCACCTTCCTTCCCCCTAAATCCTTTAATTCCCAAATTGAATTGAAATTAAACCTGTGTTTGGAAAAAATTTGAAAACAAATTGTATTCTTGTCTCTTGTAGATAACCACAGGGCCCGACTTTTCTGCCTCCACGCTTTTTCCTACTCCATTAGAATAGAATACCTTTTGGCTTCCAACAACCTACAAGAATCCATAATCCCAAGAGAACTCAAACCATCTAGAAAATGCTTGTTAATGTCTTCCAATTTGACTTTGATCCGACAAATACATGCATCTAGCACATTCCTCTTTTCCTTAGCCCATGCTACCATAATGCATTTAAGATATTGTAAGGAGGCTACAAATTGTGATCTAGCATTCTCATTACTCTCTGAATAATAGAGAATCCAATTGGCATGTACTAAAACCATATACTCCTCCAAGTATTCCCAATGAGAGTTGTATTTAAATGGAGAACCCGACTTCTCCAAGGATCTATCAATTTCAAGATATATCGGAAAGTGGTCAGAGCACCTAATTTTACCAACCCATGATTGAACCACCTCCAACAATCTGAATGAGATTTTGATGGATTAAAAATCGATCCATCCTTTTGGAAATTTCATCTAGCTCATTACAGTTATTGCACCAAGTGAACGACAATAATATGGGTTATGCATCCATCAGACCTTCCAATTCAAATTTATTGAGGAAGTAGCTAGACAAAATGCCCTCCCTGGAACAGGATTCCCATGTTTCATCCCTACTAGTGGTAAGATTCAAATCACCCCCTAAGATTAATTATTTTGACCGAATACACAAGGAGTCCAATATCCTATTCCAATAGACTTCATGACCAGCATAAGGCATGTTATCGCAAGATTTGTACTTGTGAAAATCCCACCACAAGATCCCCAGATCTTGTGTAACTATGGAAGAAAATACCACTAGCACCTAAGTAGGATCTTCTCTCATTTTAGTGATGGAGGAGGTCCACCACAAGGGAGGCTTCCTTGGTGACCTCAAACGATCAAATAACAAGTTTAGTAGTCAAGCCTATCACCCCCTATCTTGATCATCGGTTAGTTGGTCTAGGTCTAGGAAGGAGAGAGGGGTTGTAATGTATTTTGTTGTACCTGCCTAAAACAAGAACACTTTGTAGCATATATATAACAACTTCCAAGCTAAAGTATCCAACAAAAACCTTTTTTAGACACTAGACAAGTTAAGTAGATATGGTTGTTGCAAATTGCAGCAGTAAACCAGTCTTATAACAACAATGAATAATTTGCAACAACATCAATAATTAGTGCTTAGAAATGTAGCAATTTAACATGAAAAGTAACCATTTATCAAGCATAAAGTCATCCAATTGCTAAAGATAATTTATGAACAAGTTAGGTCGCCTTTAGATGAGTGTATGCGACAATTAAATGTAGTTTTAGATGTTTGTAGCAAACTTTTATAACAACAACAAATAATGTTGTGAGTTTGTTAAGGTTAGATTTAGTAGAACACTTGAGAGATTTGAAAAGGGGGTTTGATCAATTACTTTCACCACAAGAGTTACTTCTAGATTAGTGTCTTTACCATTCTAGGGCTATGGAGTCTCAAATGCATCCAAGATTGAAGTTTGATCTAATTGAAACCAAAAGGTAGAGCCTAAACCCTAAGGTGCAAGAACATTTGGGCCTTAGGATTTAGACTTTGGGGAGAAGAATGTCTAGGGTGCAAGCAATTTTGGGCCCTAGATATTGTTTCTCCCTTCTTGTAGCCTCACTTAGGTCAAAGATCAATTCTCTAGGGATAAAATCTTAAAGTGATATCACTTTAGGGCTTTAGGATTCTAACCATAGCAAGGAAAATTCACAAATTTTGAACAAGTAAAACTTTGTGAGAGGAAGAAGAACTTATGTTCCTCTCTTAGGGTTTCAATAAAAAAAAGGCTTCTTCCAAAAAAATATAAATTTCACCATTTACATAAAAAAACATACCATAGAATTGCAAAAAATCACTTACTTCATCCAAGAAACCAAGAGCATTTAACCCTAATTGCAGAAAATCCATCCAAAATCAACAAAGCATCCACAAGAGACCATTTCCAAGCATAGTGCATGAGAGAGAAAGACCAAGAAGGCTGAAATAGTGAATCACCAGAAGTCTTATCCCACAAATGGTGAGGAATGATGATGATCCAAATGAAAATGAGCACTAGCCTTTATATATGAGCCTAGGCTAGTGCTTTTTCCACATAACATAACATAAAAATGATTCAATTGGGGTAGACTCCTCATTTAACCCTTACATAATGTAATAAATGAAAAAAAAAACATCATAAATTAGCCACAGGTGTGAGACAAATGGCCCTCTTCGGAAAGGATGAGGCATCCAAAGGATATGTGGCACTAATCCAGAGTGAGGTGGGAGAAAATGATGTCTCTCCTCTCTCAAAACCATGCCAACCATCATCAGTACCCTATGTACCCATCAAACCCTAGCTGTGACAAACCCTATAAGATGATGTCATTGTCAAAATATGGCCAACGTCTAGGATCTAAGTGTTGCATCAAGGTTGGAGAAAGTTGCATATCACCTCTGCAAGGTCTCTAGTTTTATGTTGTTGCAACTTCCTTGATCTAGTGGGTAAATAAGCTCTGGAGTACTCTACCCAACCGATGGGATTCAATCCCATCTATGTGCCATCATGATTGAATCTGCTTAGACCAGTCTCATATGTCCATCGTCCAAGGTTCCAAGGATGTGAGAGCCGATGTTTGGGAGTGGTGAGTCATTGGATGACCCATTGCTATCCATCACACATGCAAAGGTCCTGCAATAAAGGTACAACATCCTGCGTTCAATCCCAAGATGTCCCTCAAAGAACCATGTCAGGGCCATCATATACAAAACAAAGCATAAGACAAGGTAAGACAGGGTTCACAAGAAACATTGGTCCTTAAAGCATGCAAAGTAAGTTGTAACTTAATATATAATCCATGTAAACAATTCACCTCAATATCCCCTTCAAGCATCACACTAGCTCGGGACCTCATGTGAGTTGACAAGTTTAGGTGTGCTAACCTAGACATCAAATTAAAGAACCCAGGTAGAGGGATAGGTCCCGAGGGAAGCAGGAAATAAATAAACCCTTCAAGATTAAGTGTGAAAGTGATATGGTTTGAGGGATTACTTCATGGCTTATGGTGTCATTTAATCCATTTATATGAGTGCCTTTGTGGAGGGTACACTTTGTCTTGAGTTACCACTTCCTAAGTTCCATTTTTTTCCAAACCCCTTTATCTACCTTTTAATTGTCCTCTTATCATATTTGCAAGTCCCATTTTATAAGGTTTTAATCTATATCGTCATTGCTTAGGACTGGGGTGAGCACGGAAAGGGTATATCTTAAATTTGGACTTGTGTTTGAGAGTCCTTTGTTATCATTCCTTTCTTTCTTTAGCATCATTTTCTTATTCTTTTAGTAGCAGTTGTAATCAACCTCTGGGCCTTTATCCCCTCTTCTCATGAGAGAATGGACCGTGACCCATCATCGAAGTTTAGTACACTATGAGAGGCTCCAAGATGGAAAGTGTAAAGTATGGTGTGGAACAAAATGTGTTAAGTACAGTGGAGAAAGAAATGTTACCCTTGTGAGGGCCGCCCCCAGTAGTACACCTTTTCCTTGGGAAAAAAAACACGGGACTAGGGAATAGAAGCTGACCACCAAGACGAAACAAGGCAACTGACACAATTTCCCAAGCCAATGATCCATTATCCAACTTCAACCAAAGATCCTCATCCACATGCCCAACAATTTAAGCACAACACTTTGCATAAATGAAGGACTAACATACCTCATGGTGATGTTGGCTTACCATCTCCCATACTCTAGTTTGCTCGGATGTGATGAGCCTTGGTTGACTTGTAGTTATAAAGGTGAATGAGGGGTAATGTTGGGTTACCATATGTGGACATGTTGATCACCATCATAGTCGTGATCATGTTCTCCATTGCAGGCCACGAAAAATGTTCTCCTTTAGTTACCCCTAGACATGGAAGGGTAACAAGGCAAATAAATATTGAGAAAAGAGAAAGATTGGTCCATCTCCTTGTTGTACAGTTCAGTGAACAAAGTAGATTGCAAAGAAAAACAATTTAAAAGAATAAAATTGGCATTGAAACCCATTACCAAACCTCCAAAAATTCCCAAATAATATATCCCCTGAAAGGACCACCCCGGTAGCATCTTGACCAACTCATCTATGATTGGATCACATGAACCCTTCAACTCTTGAACAAAGATTATGTCTATCTTGTCAATGTTAAAATAAACGTAAGCTTATAATGGTAAACTAGAAATTAGACTTAGGCATTAATAAAGTCAATTTGACTTTAGGTTAGTTTATGCTTTCATGACTTATCTCACTTTATCGGTTTATCCCACATTCATGAAGGATTGAATCAACTTGATTGTAGCCCTAAATAAGAAAGCTTCCACTTTCTCATTTCATATACAACATATGGAGAACTATTTCAAGTTATATTCGTTTCTTTATGTAGCATACCCCCAAATAACTGGAAGTTGTCGTTAAATTGTTCTTGGCTAAGAACATTCGGTATACACTAAACTCATTAATTAGTTTTTGCTCTAACGTAAAACAAATCCAAGTCTCCCTAGGGATCGAAAGATTTCCCTCACCTAACGATGTATATGCTATAATCAAATCTTAATACTTTACAAAAAACTTATTTGAATTAACATCTCTTTACTATCATAAAGAGAAATTACAGTCTAGATCTAACACTTTGATGATCGACCAAATGGTAACCATAGACGAAAATACATTATTCATAAAATTTATAATCATGATCGATTTTCCTCCCTTATAAATATATTTGGGTTACATTATGATCAACTAAAGTATTTTTAAATTATTTAATGATGTTGAGGGGAACCAAACTCCCACATTAAGTGCTTGGGTCAATTGTCTAAATCTGCAATTAAAAACTGTCAAAAGTACATTGTGTAGTTAATTCGAGCTGACTACAAGTCAGACCCTACCCAATACACAATCAAATCTTTTTATGCTTGGTTTATTGCTAGTGGATTTGCGCCAACTATCCTAGGCCATGTTTAGCTCTTCACATGGCTCCTCTGTACTTAGGGAATGAATCCAACCTTCCATGCAGTCGAAATTACAAATGATGGGCTCAAGGTTCTTCCTCATGCTTCGTGACTGGCATGCTTTGGTTATTCATTATTCACAGTCTACTACCTGCTTGTTTTATCTGGTGCATACGAGATATTGCTTTTAGCTTCGTGAAGGAGAATGGAAACATTATGTTTGCAGTTGAGATTTTTGGCACCCTCGTCGACTCGGTTACAGTACTCAGGTAATATATTTCAGTAGTAAGAAAGCTACATTCTCGGTTTTCCTTCTCGTGCATTATCACCCTTTAGGCTAAGATATTTATCCGTAATTTTTTTTATCTCCAACCTTCAGGATTCCTGTGACATTTTTTTGTAGGGTTGATTTAAAGATAAAGGTAAATTGAAAACATAGTGTAATACATTGTAGAGGCAAGGATATGGTTAAAAATAAAATTAGCTTGTAGCATCATTTCCCCAATCTGGTTGAAAATTCTTGTTAATTCCTTGGACTGTAAGTAAACTATAGTCCAAGAAGTATTTAGTCTAGATAACTTATAATCTATTTGAAAAAGAATCATTATGTTACGTGATTAGTGACGTGTATTCTGATTCAAATCATTCTTCAAGGGTTTGGTCAATCCAGATTTATGGAATACCATGTCATGTACCATTCACTTTGACTTCCTGAAGGTTTGAGGTTATGGACACTTTACCGGCGTAGAGATTAAGTCGAGGCTTCTCGGATTTATATAACACACTCAGTGTAAAGTCCTAGCAAGTAAAAATATATAAAGTTTTTTGAATCCATTGATTGGTTTTCTCCTTTGTTCCATATTATTGGTTAAAACGTTCACTGTAAATTATTTGTTGAATTCAAGCGTATTAGTATTTCAATTGTTTACCTCGTCATGATCTCAGAAAATATCGAAAACTTGTGATTGAAAATTTTACTTACAGTTCGGTTTCTCAGTTCATTCTTTGTGGTATTGCAATTCATAAATTTTGTGGGTAATATTCTAATGATGGGTCCATGTTATGTTTGCGAGGGAACCCATCAGAAAATATTGAGGTCTTCCATGTCAAAACAGCTTTGACGACTTCTTACAGAATTCAAATCCAACACAGGTAAGAATAATCCTATTTTGATTTATTATTATTATTTTATAAGTTATTATGACCTTTAACCCTCCTATATCTAAAGTAATTATTAACAAATAACTTGTTTCTCCTATAGTTAGGTGATTCTCATGATGCGACCCTGTAGGTTGAGCTAGCCCTAGGTTGAGCTAGCCCTAGAATAGAGAGGTAAAAAAATGGTTTTTTATTTTTTAATGAAAAAATCTTCCTTAATAAAAGGTTCACATATACAT
The DNA here is from genome assembly GCA_032191745.1 of Picea mariana. Taxonomy (NCBI): domain Eukaryota; kingdom Viridiplantae; phylum Streptophyta; class Pinopsida; order Pinales; family Pinaceae; genus Picea; species Picea mariana. Next base: position 45,926 of record JASDQU010500839.1, on the reverse strand, counting down.
ACAACTCACTCGCTTATTGTTGTCTACAAGTTAAATATTTTTTTTTAAAAGACACAATACATCTACGCCAACAAAATATATTCGAGTTTCAACTCGGAGATCTATATGTGTAGTTCTCCCATGCAGTCTGTAATTAAATTATTTTTATAGTTCACTACTAGAAGAGGATCTCCTTGATTAATTAGGGATCTGGATTCTCTTCTCTACCATTTTCGAACAATATTCATCAATATATATCTATGTATATATCTATGTAAGCAGATTATACTGTTTCTATCTGAACTTTGAAATTTTAGTCAAAGGAAAACAGGTTTATTTCCATGGATACATATATGTTTGAGTTCCAAGCAATTTTGCTTCAATTCATAATTTTGAACTTCGTTGTAATTCAAAAAAAATCTCTATTATGTATTGTAATTGAATATTATCTACCAGATTGATAATGTATATTACCAATAATGTAAATTAAAATGTTTCAGTCTTATTTCCTTTATTCCTTTTTGTTTATTTATACTTTTTTTTTTAATGTATAATTTAACACTATAATTGGACTATAGTACCCCCTTAAAGATAATATCGTCCTTAATGTTAGTACTTTCTTCCAGACACTTCTTGGAACAGAGTTGGATATAGTTTCCTCATGTCGTCCTCCAACTCCCAAGTAGCCTCCTCAGGATTAAAGTGCTTCCATTGCACTTTTACCTGGGAGATGACTCTGTTCTGAAGTATTGTTTCTTTCTTGTCCAGAACGCATAGAGGTTTCGCTTGGAACTCACCTTTTGGTTCCACCTGCACTATGTTCCAATCAATAATATGAGTAGGATCATGAGTATACCCATTTAACAATGAAACATGAAAAACATTATGAATTTTCAAATTAGAAGAGAGTGCTAGTTGGTATGCCACTGGTCCAATTCGAGCTAGCACTTCAAATGGTCCACAAAACCTTGGTGCCAACTTGGAACAGCTTCCTAATTTTAATGAACTCGTTTTTGCTATAACTTTCAGATATACATGTTCTCCAACATTAAATTCTTTGTCTCTTTTCTTATATGCATAAAAATTTTCTCGATCTTGCGCAACCTTTAAATTTTTTTGCACCCTCTTGACTTTTTATTCCATTTCTTGGAGTATTTCAGGTCCAATCATTATTCGGTTAACCGAATTATCCCAACTGGAAGGAGTCATACATTTTCTTCCATATAAAACCTTTAAGGGAATCATTTTTGTTGAGACTTGATAACTGTTATTGTATGTGAATTCGACTAAGTGCAGATACTCCTCCCACTTAGTTGGTTTCACTCGTACGTACATGCGTAAAATGTCTTCAATAATCTGGTTTGTACATTCTGTTTGTTCATCTGTTTGTGGATGATAACTTGTACTGAAGTTCAAATTAGTCTCCATACCTACAAACAATGTATTCCATAAATTTGATGTAAACTTGGCATCTCTATCAGAAATCACCATTTTAGGAATTCTATGCAATCTAAATATCTCTTTCATAAAAAAATGTGAGATATTAATGGCTTTATAGGTAGATTCCATAGGTATGAAATGAGCAGAATTACTCAATTTATCAAATACTACCATAATATAATCATGTTGTCTTTGTGTTTTAGGCAAACCTATAATGAAATCCATAGAAATAATTTCCCATTTCCATTCTAGAATATGTAAAGATTCTAATAAACCTGTCAATTGTTGATGTTCAACCTTCACATGTTGACAATATAAACATTTAGATAAATAATCAGTTGTTTCTGACTTCATATTAGGCCAGTAAAATTGTTTCCTCAAGGCTGTTATCATTTTCTGATAACCTGGATGGCCATAATAGAGATTTTTATGCAACTCATTTAAAATTACCAATTTTAAATCAACAGAGTTTGGCACATATATTATGTTTTTGAACCTTAATATTCCATCTTTTTCAATGTTGTAATCTGTCCCATTCGAATTTCCTTCATTTTTCAAAAAAAATTATGTTGTTTTGATGTATTCTACATCATTTATGCTTGCATATTTAATTATGTCCTTAAGATCATTTTATGTTTTACTAATGATGACTTCGTAGATTGCATTAGTTCTTCGACTAAGTGCATCTTCTAATTATTTTCCTTCCCTTTGATATGTCAAACTTCAAAATCAAATTCACTTAAAGGCTAACCATCTTGATTGTCGTGCATTGAGATCTTGTTGACTAAACAAATGTTTCACACCATGTTTATCTATTAATAATAAAAAAGTTCTTCCCATTAAGTAGTATCGCCATATTTTTAGTGCATGAATCATGACCGCTAATTCAAGGTCATGAGTTACGTAATTCATTTCATGTTCCTTCAATTTATGAGACTCGTAGCAAATTACATGTCCATCTTGTGATAATACACCTCCTAGGCATTCTTTACTAGCGTCTACACAAACTGTAAAATATTTATAAGGATCAGCCACTTTGAAGATCGATGTTGTAGTCAATAAGTCTTTCAATGTATCAAAACTGTTTTGACATTTTTGAGACCAAATAAACTTCACTCCCTTTTTATGCAATGATGTAATGGGATAGGAAATTTTTGAAAATCCTTCGATAAACCATCAGTAATAACCTATAATTCGCATGAATGATCATATATTTGCTACGTTCTTAGGTATAGGCCATTCCATAATTTCTTTAATCTTTTTTGGGTCTACTGCAATTCCATCTTCTGATATTAAATGTCCCAGATACTGTATTTTCCTTTGATAAAAATCACATTTGTCGAACTTATCATATAGCTTATGTTCCCTTAGAGTTTGTAATACTATTTTCAAATGTTGCTCATGCTCTTCTTACGATTTCGAATAAATTAATATATCATCAATAAATATTAAAACAATTTATCTAAGTATTGGTTGAATATACTATTCATTAGGCACATAAAAATCGTCGATGCATTAGTAAGTCCAAAGGGAATTACCACAAACTTGAATTGTCCATAACATGTTCTAAAAGTTGTTTTACTGATATCTTCATCATTTATTCTTATTTGGTGATAACTTGATCTTAAATCCAATTTAGAAAATATTTTTACTCCTCCAACCTGGTTAAATAGATCATTAATCCTGGGTAATGGATATTTATTTTTAATCGTCATTTTATTCAATTGAAGATAATCGATGCACAATCAGAGAGTTCCATCTTTCTTTTTGACAAATAATATTGGTACTCCCCAAGGCGAAACACTTGGCATAAAGTATCATTTATCCAATAATTCTTGCAGCTGAATTTTTAACTCAGTCAACTCAAGGATACTCATTATGTATGGTGCCTTGGATACCGATGCAAATCCAGTCAATAAATCAATAGAAAATTCTATCTCCTTTCTCGGAGGTCACTCGGGTATTTCTGCTGCAAACACATCATGGAATCCTTGAAGGACAACAAAGTCTTCTAATTTTGGTTTGCCTTCTTCATTTAGTAAATTTGTTACTTGAATAGCATATATATTGCATCATTTACTAATGCATTTCTTTAATTGTAATGTTGATATTTTCTGATAGAGACAAGTTTATTAATTCCTTGCATTATTTTTGTCACTTCACTTTCATCTTTGTAAGTAAACGATTTTTCATAACAGCTTAGTATAACTTTATGCTTCTCTAACCAGTCCATACCTATAAGTATGCCATATGATCCTAAAGGTAAAACATTTAAATTCACCTTAGTATCATGCCTACTTATTTCCAATTTATAGTCAAGAATGAACTCAGTTACTTTTCGTTTAGTACTGGTTGCTAATTGTACCAGCCAAGATTTTGAATGTTTTACTTTTCCTAGCATGAGTCTACCAATGATGGAGTAATATAACTCAAACTTGCTATTGGGTCTATTAAAATAGAAACTTTTTTGTCATGAATTTTACCTTCAATTTCCACAATGGTATATTGATGATCTACTTGTCTTCCATCTAGAGTAGCATTGGTTCTATGAATACTTTTACCAATGTCTCCAACTGTTGAAGCTTCTTGTATATCTGTACTATTATGTTTGCAGAATATTTGTATGGAAAATTACTCAACAAATGTGTGTAAATGTGTTGAACCTGTACATAATAGATCTAGCTAGAAAATACTACACACATTTGTAGAGAGAAATTGAGAAAGAAGAAGAAGGAGAGAAAGAATAGAAGAATTCTCATTAACCATTATGAATAATGAATAAATTACACATGATATAGTATGTATAACTCAATGAATGTGCACTGGAGGAGAACCAATGCGCCATAGTGGTGGTCTAGAGTGATCTGGACACACACCATCATTTACGGGAATGAACTGCCACCTAGTCTAGTCTCTCAGGCAGTTACGGGAGTGAATTGCCACCTATTTGAGTTAATTAGTCAACCAATCTTCAGTTAAGTGACTAAACAGAATGTAGTGAGGAGTAGATCAAGGAATCAAGGGTAATGTGCCATTCTGGTGATGATCCCAATGAAAGTGCGCATTAGCATGGTGATAATCCCAATGTTGCATGGTGACAAAACCAATGCAGTATCTAGACTCAACTCAACTACTCAAATTGAAGTGTCAACTGAAGAGAATATTATCCAGGTGGAATATTCTCCCCTAAAATATAGGAGATTGGATAACGACTAATTATGACTAATAAACAAGGAAAAACCTTTGGAAAAAGAAATCATAGGTGTGTGTGAAGTAACTCCAACACCCCCCCTGAACATCACTATGGTGAAAATAAAGAATGGGTCCTGGCAACGAGGCCATGTTAGGTACCCAAATACAAAAGATACACTGAAATAAAATGAGGAAAGAGGGAAAACCTTATGGGAAACCCCCCCCCTAAAGGTACAATGTATATAAAAAATAGAACTATAGTTTCTAAGCAATTGTGTCCTTCGCTCCAAGACGACTTCGCAGAGAATGGAATTTTCGCTCAGTGAAGGTCTTGGTGAAGATGTTTGTCGTCTGTTCTGTTGAAGGACAGAACTGTAGGTTGACTATCCCCTCATGTACTAAGTCCCGGATGTAGTGCATGTAGATCTCAACGTGCTTCATCTGTTGCCTCTGAACTGGATCTCTGCAGAACTTCAGAGTGCTCTAATTGTTACGCCATATGACGATCGACCTATGAAACCGAATGCCCAACTCAGTGAGAAAATGTTGTAGCCACATAGCCTGAATGATTATGTTAACTACCCCTTTGTACTCTACGTCGGCTGAAGATAGAGCAATGGCATATTGCTTCTTGCTCGACCAACAGATAGGCCCGAAACCAAGACTGACTAAGTAACCAGATGTGGACTTGTGATCAGTGTTATCACCAGCCCAGTCAGAATCAGTAAACCCAATGAGATCTAATGTGGAGTTTGATGCATAGTGAATCCCAAAGGTGATGTTTCCATGTACGTTTCGAAGGATACGCTTTGCAGCCTTCCAATGTAGCTCATGTGGCTCCTGCATGAACCTGGAAACTGTGCTAACTGCATAGGAGAGGTCTGGTCTGGAGTGTGTGAGATACAAAAATCTCCCCACAAGTTATCTGTACAGTGTGTTGTCAACCAGTGGAGTCTCCACTCCATCCTCAAGTTTGACTCCTGATAGGAAAGGAGTCGGAGCAGACTTGTAGTCTGTCATGTGAAATCTCTCAAGGAGATCTTGTGCATACTTGGCCTGAGACAGTTTGATCCCTAATGCATCGTGACTGATCTCGAGTCCAAGGAAGAAGTGTAGCGGACCCATGTCCATCATCAAAAACCTTTCATGTAGAATCCTCTTGATTGTAGCAATCATTGAAGTTGAGAAACCGGTGATCAACAAATCATCAACATACAAAACTAAGATTAAAAGTGAATTAGTCATCTTGAGCATGTAGACATTTGGGTCTGATTTACAATGTACAAATTCTACGACAACAGGTAGGATTCCATCTTGGCATACCATTCCCTCGGAGCCTAGTTGAGGCCATAAAGGGACTTCTTCAGTCGACAAACCAAAGATGAGTCCTGCATAAATTCATGGGGTTGCTCCATATAGATGTCCTCAGAGAGATCACCGTGAAGAAATTCATTCTCCGTGTCCATATGATGGATTTCTCATCCCTTGGTGGCCGCAATGGAAAGTGACAATTGTATGGAATCCATCTTCGCTACTAGAGCGAAGGTATCATCATAGTCAATACCATGCACCTACTGAAAGCCTTTGGCAAAAATCCTGGCTTTGTATCTGCTAATCTCTCCATCCGCTGTGCTCTTGGTCTTGTAGACCCATCTGCATATGACAAGTTTCCTCCCAAAAGGAAGGGGAACCAAATCCGAAGTCCGGTTCTCGAGGAGGGATTTGTACTCCTCCTGCATGGCGAATTCCCAAAAGGGATTTCCAACAGCCTCGCCATAAGACTATGGATCTAAAGACTGAACCAAGAAAATATGTCTGGAGGGAAATGATTCAATGGCAGTGAGTGAAACAGGAGGCTCCTCGAAATCAGATTAATTCCTCTTAGTATCAGCTGGATCACCAACAAGATCCCCTGCATCCTGAAAAGTAGTTTGTGCCCACTTGGGCCTCTGCTCTGGCTCTGCAACTGCATCTGGATGCTCCGACTCTGCATATAACTATATTGACTCTGTATCAGAATCATCTGAATCATAACTATCATCTGAAGAAGACTCGACATGTGCATCCCCATCATATCAGAAAGGTGGAAGAATGAAGGTGTTTGCATGCGACTGTTGAGGTACATGTGAGACACTTTCCTCGAATTGGACACTTCCCTCAATGATGATCTGATCTGAGGAAAGATCAATAAGTCTATATCCCTTCACATTGTTAGGGTATCCAACAAAAATGCACTCAGTGCTATGTGGATCAAGTGCCTTCCTCTTTTAAGAGGGAATCTAGGCCCATGCACGTGAACCAAAAATGTGAAAGTGGGTCACTTCTGGTTTGAGGCCGTTCCAAGCCTCGTAGGGGGTCTTATCCTTGACATATATATGGGGAGATCTGTTTTGGATGTATGTTGTACAATTAAGTGCTTCGGCCCATAGTCTCTGTGGTATTGACGTTTCCTGCAGCATGCAAGATGCTATCTCCTTTAGAGATCTGTTTTTCCGCTCAGCAACTCTGTTTTGCTGCAGAGTATAGAAAAATGTGTGTTGCAATTGAATCCCTACCTCATGGATAATATTATGGATCTCATGATTGACATACTCTCCCCCATTATTAGTTTAGAGGAATTTGACCTTCTTTTCGGACTGTGTCTCAACCAGGGCTTTGAAATCTTTGAGGTGTTGAAAGACCTCAGATTTTTGCCTAAGAAAGTAGATCCATGTAAAACGTGAGAAATCATCAACAAAAATGAGAATAAACCTCACGTTTCTAATAGATGGATGTAGAAAAGGACTCATAAGGTCAATGTGGATCATATCTAAAGGTGCGGAAGCTCTCTGAGACTTTCCTTTGTTGAATTTATCTTGAGGGTGATTTCCGAGAACACATCCTTCACACACTCCCTTGGAGAAATGCATCTCTAGTAGACCATCAACCAATCTTTGCTTGCTAAGTTGTTGCATGTATATGAAATTCAAATGTCCAAACCTTTCGTGCCATATCCTACTACTTTCATCAGCATGAGTAAGCAGTAAAGCAGAATCAGGTTCAATGAATTCAGAAATGTATACAATCTAGACTGATGATTCACCTCACTCGTAGCAACCCTGGAGTTGGTTTGCATGTCATATATGTCCACGGAATTTGGTGTGAATATGACTTTATTTTCGGTACTGGAATTCATCATCTGATACATGGAGAGAAGGTTGACGAAAAGTTTGGTAACGTGCAACACATTATCGAAGCTTTTGTTGGTGAGTTCAATCCTTCCTTTGTCGGTGACTTCAATAGAAGAGTTGTCCCCAATCAGATTAGGAGGACCTTTGCATGCATCCAATGAAGAATAGACTTCTTCTGAGGCATCCATGTGATGTGATGCTCCTGAATCCAGGATCCAAGCATCGGGAGAGGAATTTATGGAAATCAAGGCATGGCTAGAATTGCCTTTATTGGGATTCGGAACTTCTGGCTTCTTCTTCTTGGCACCCTCGGGGATGCGATCTCCAAGGTTGTTTTTCTAAAGTATTTGAGACATTAGATCTATTTTCTTTTGTATTTTATACATTAGACAGTACATGCATTTCTCCCCTTTTCTTCCCTTTCCAGCTTTCGATCTGGAGGCATCGGTCAAGGGCTTTGAGTACCCTTCTTTCATCGAATGTGCATAAGTTTTCCTTTTGTATTTATATTTAGATTTCTAATGTTTATGGCTGCCATCTTGCATAGTAAGTGCATGCTTCATTGGGCCTTTGATTTTTCCCATGTTGATGAGCTTGGTTTGTTCTTGTGTCAGGGATTCGATAAAGTCCTCAAGAGAAGGCATCTTCCAGGTGGCTCCGGAGGTGAATCTGACAAAATGTAATTTCGATACGAACACAGAGAATTTGGGACCAAGTTTGGAGAAAATGGAGAGAACCATTTGTTTCTCCTCCTTACATTTATCAACCCCGCAAGCTTTGAGTTGCGATAGTAAATCCTTGAATTTTGTAAAGAAATCTTGGATATTGTCAAAGCTTTTTGATCCAATGTGAGAAAATACACCTCCAACATGTGTCCCCTCATCTCATCATATTTTCCAAATATCCCTCCCAAGGTGGTCAAGGCTTCATTGGGATTCTTACAGAAAGATATGTGAAAAAGGAGATCCGGAGAAATAAGACTACAAATTGTTTTGAGTGCTTCATCAATGTGATTTAAATACTTGGATTTTTATATGGTTGATGTCGGTTCTATATCAGTATTCAAGGTTAACCTATACAATCCTTTGGTTCGGAGATAAATCATTATTCTCTCCTTCCACGCAAAGTAGTTGTAAGGTGTAAGAATGAATTCTTTTTGGAAATCCATCTTTCTGTTGTCTTCAATCTTCAGTACCTGCAAAAAAAATTGGTGTAGTTTTTGCTTAGCAGTCCATCAAATATGATACCATGTAAATGTTTTTAACCTACACATAATAGATCTAGCTATAAAATACTACACACATTTGCATAGAGAAATTGATAAAGAAGAAGAAGGAGAGAAAGAATAGAAGAATTTTCATTAACCGTTATGAATAATGAACAATTTACACATGCTATACTCTGTATAACTCAATGAATGCGCACTGGGGGAGAACCAATGCGCCATAGTGGTGGTCTAGAGTGATATGGACACACACCAACATTTACGGGAGTGAAATTCCACCTAGCCTAGTCTCTCAGGCAGTTACGAGAGTGAACTGCCACCTAGTTGAGTTAACTAGTCAACCAATCTTTAGTTAACTGACTGAACAAAGTGTAGTGAGGAGTAGATCAAGGAATCAAGGGTAATGTGCTAGTCTGGTGATGATCCCAATGAAAGTGCACATTATCATGGTGATGATCCCAATGCAAGTGCACATTATCATGGTGATGATCCCAATGTTTCATGGTGACAAAACCAACGCAACATCTAGACTCAACTCAACTAGTCAAACTGAAGTGTCAATTGAAGAGAATATTCTCCAGGTGGAATATTCTCCCCTAAAATATAGGAGACTGGATAATGACTAATTATGACTAATAAACAAGGAAAAACCTTAGGAAAAATAAATCTTATGTTTGTGCGAAGTAATTCCAACAATGTGGTTCACCACATCCCCAACATTTCAATGGTTCTCTAGGATTATTAGTTGTTTTCTTAAATCCCAAATTAACTGATTTGTTTTCCCTTGGTACTTGTGGTGAATTCTTGGAGAAGTTGTTTTCTTGGTGTCCCTTGGATATATTGTGAAACGGTGATGGCTTGAAACCTTTCTTTCTTTGGTTGAGTTTCTCTTGTTTCTTTTATTTCCATGCCTTTGGATTTTCATATCGTTGCTTGTATTGTTCATAACTTATTATAGCCTTCCGTAACACTTCATTCAAGGTCTTTAGATTGTCAAAATCTATTACGTCCTTATATGACTGAGGTAGACAACTTAGGAATCTCTGAACTTTTACTTTTTCGTTCTTTATGTAAGGTACGAACCTTAACAGCTCCATAAATTTAGTAATCAGATCTTCCATAGACATGTTCCCTAACTAACTCAAAAAATTATTTGGTTTTTCTTTCATAATAACTTTTAGATAAATATTGTTTCTTAAAATCTGTTCATTCCATTTTCTTTTCCTTTAAACCTTTGGCTAAATTTAAATCTTTCCACCATATACTAGTCTTTCCTTTCAAGTTATAGATGGTCATTCTCACTTTCATATTACTAGAGTAATTGTAGATCTAAAAATATTTATTTATGTCAAGTAACCAGGCTTCCTCCTCTTCGCCAGTTCTAGACTCCCCATCAAAAGTTGAAGGTTTAATTTTCTTAAATTCTCCATCTAACTGATCCATCTCTTTTCTTTTTTTTACTATAGACACTCTATTTTCATTCATATTTGTGTCATTAGAAGAACTGTCTTATTTTTCAGTTCCTTTGCTTGAATATTTTGATGAATTTTTGTTTACTTCCTCATCCATGTCATTGTTCTTTTGGCTCCTTTTTGTTGCTAAACTTCGTAATAACATGTCATTTATTTCATGTTGATATCCCTGTGTTTTCTTTAATTTCTCATTATCTACCTTGAATGTTTGTAACTCTACGATAAGATTTCTCATTGTTTCCAAAACATGTGTTGTTGAACTACTTTCACTGAAACGTTCTAGATTTCTATGAGGTTGTTTATTATCATTTCCTTCTAGTCTATCTTCTTGGCCACTCTGTGTGGACATGGTTACAATTTTTTTTTTTAAACTGTCTATTTGTAACAATGAACAATTTACTAGTTAGTTTTTCTTCAAACAATTTATACCTTTATGATGATGCCCATTAAGGCCTAAGTGTTGCAACCTTGCTCTGATACCATATGTAGCATACTCCAAATTAACTAAAAATAAAAATAAAATAAAAAATTGAGGTAATTAAGATCTTAGAATTATGCTAACTTAATAACATAAATTTGATTATCTTGTACTTTGAAATTTTTCTTACTATCGTTAAACTGTGTTTGGCTAAGAACATATTGTATACATTAAACTCATTAATTTGTATTTGTTCTAACTTAATACAAGTCCAAGGCTCCCTAGGGATCAAAATATTTCCCTCACCTATCAATGTATATGTTATCATCAAATCTTAACACTTTACAAAAAAATTATTTTAATTAACACCTCTTTACTATCATAAAGAGAAAGGTCAGTCTAGATCTAACTCTTCGATGATCGAGCAAATGGTAACCATAGACGAAAATACATTATTAATAAAATTTACAATCATGATCGATTTTCCTCCCTCATAAATATATTTGGGTTACATTATGATCAACTAAAGGATTTTTAAATACTTTAATGATGTCGAGGGGAACCAAACTCCCACATTAAGTGCTTGGGTCACTTGTTTGAATCTGTTGTTTACAACTGTCAAAATTCCCCTGTGTAGCTAAGGCAAGCTTACTACAGGTCATTCCCTACCCACTACACAATCAAAGCTTTGTATGCTTGGTTTATTTCCAGTGGATTTGTGCCAAATATCCTATGCCACGTTTATCTCTTCACATGGCTCCTGTGTACTTAGGGGACGAAGCCAACCTTCCATTCATTCGACAGTACAGATGATAAGCTCAAGGTTCTTCCTTGTGCTTCGTGACTGGCATGTAAGCAAAAGGTTCCTTATCGCTTCACCGGTATTCATTATTTCCAGACTACTACCCGCTTATTTTCTTTGGTGCATACGTGATATTGCTTTTAGCTTTGTGAAGGAGAATGGACACATTACGCTTGCAGTTGATATTTTTTTCACCCTCATCGACTCCATTACAATACTCAGGTAAGCTATTTGAGTCATAAGAAAGATACATTCTCGTTTTTCCTTCTTATGCATTATCACCCTTTAGGCTAAGATATTTATCCATAAATTTTGTTATCTCCAACCTTCAAGATTCTTGTGACATTTTTTTGTAGGGTTGATTTCAAGATAAAGGTAAATTGTGAACAGTGTAATACATTGTAGAGGCAAGGATATGGTTCAAAAATAAAACTAGCTTGTAGAGTCATTTCCCCATTCTGGTTGCAAATTCTTGTTAATTCCTCGGATTGTAAGTAAACTATAGTCAGAGAAGTATTTAGTCTAGATAACATATAATGTATTTGAAAAAGAATCGTTCTGTTACGTGCTTAGTGACATGCGTATTCTAATTCAAATAATTTTTCAAGGGTTTGTTCACTCCAGAATTATGGAATACCATGTCATGTACCATTCACTTCGACTTCTTGAAGGTTTGAGGTTATGGACACTCTACCAGCGTAGAGTTTAAGCTGAGGCTTCTCAGGTTTATATAACGCACTCGGTGTAAAGTCCTAGCAGGGAAAAGTATATAAAGGTTTTTGAATCCTTTGATTGGTTTTCTCCTTTGTTCCCTATTCTTAGTTAAAACGTTCATTGTAAATTCTTTGTTGAATTCAAGTGTATTAGTATTTCAATTGTTTACCTCGTTGTTCCCTATTCTTAGTTAAAACTTTCATTGTAAATTCTTTGTTGAATTCAAGTGTATTAGTATTTCAATTGTTTACCTCGTCGTGATCTCAGAAAATCTCGAAAACTTGTGATTGAACATTTTATTTACAGTTTGGTTTCTCAGTTCATTCTTTGTGGTATTACAATTCATAAATTTTGTGGGTAATATTCTAATGATGGGTCCCTGTTATGTTTGTGAGGGAACCCATCAAGCAATTATGGGGTCTTCTATGTCAAAACAGCTTTGACGACTTCTTACAAAATTCAAATCCAACATGGGTAAGAATAATCCTCTTTTGGTTTATTATTATTTTTTTATAAGTTATTACGACCTTTAACCCTCCTATATCTAAATTAATTATTAACGAATAATGTGTTTTCCCTATAGGTAGGAAATTCTCGTGATGCGACCCTGTAGGTCAAGTTAGCCCTAGAATAGAGAGGTAAAAAAAATTGTCTTTCATTTTTCAATGAAAAATATTCCTTAATAAAAGGTTCACATATCCATATAGCTCACTCGCTTCTTGTTGTCTACAGGTCAAATGTTTTTTTGAAAACAAACACAATACATCTATGCCAACAAAATGTATTCGAGTTTCAACCCGAAGATCTACATGTGAATTTCTCCCATGCAGTCTGTAATTAAATTATTTTTATAGTTCGCTACTTGAAGAGGATCTCTCTGAGTAATAAGGGATACAAATTCTCTTCTCTACCATTTTCGAACAAGATTTATCTATATTCATAAATATATATCTATGTAAGAATATTATATTTTTGCTATTCGAACTTTGAAAATTTAATCTAAGGAAAACAAGGTTATTTCCATGGATTCATATATGTTTGAGTTCCGAGCAATTTTGCTTCAATTCATAATTTCGAACTTCGCTATA
>JASDQU010500838.1:105784-123178 GCA_032191745.1 Picea mariana | reverse complement strand
GGAAGGAGCAGCAGTAGCAAGGAGACAACAACTCAACGGAGGATCTACTTCAACCTTCGGAAAACAAGGTTAGTTCATTCTTCCCGTGCTTGTCTGAGAAAAGGGGTTGAGATTTTGGGTAGAAGGTTAAAGGTTAAATATGAAGGGTCATGATCTGCATATAGGCTTAGAACCCTAGCTTATTAGTCCGTAGGGTAAAATACCCAACAACAATATGTTTCCACGAAAGCGATCGTAAAGTACCAAAAAGGCTCTTAAGGAAGAGGCCTTTGTGAGTAGAAGCATTTAGGGGGAGGAAGTAGATCCCCCGAGACCCATTTATGATGACACTAAAGGGATTATTGATAAAGAAACATCAATCAAATGGGGCGAGGTTTACCAGATGTTCAATAATCAAAGTTTTCCTCAAGGGGCATAAGATGGCTCTAACCTCAAGGTATTCAAGAACATCAAAAAATCAAAGCTGTGTAAGGTGGCAGTGAAAGCGACAATATTTCCATACACATAAGCCATTTCGTGTATAGTGATACATGTGAACTTGGAAACTAGGTACATTCTCAATACCAATTACCACCCAATAGCATCTTTCAAAGCAACAACTATAGCCTCCTACTACCACCTGGATAAAGGGGAATTATCATTGGATGAAAATCTTATTAAGATATTCCCACTTAAGTCGAAGGATCTGTTTAAGGTCTGGTACAAGCTCAACAAACTGTTCAAATCAAAGCCTTCAGGCGAGTACCCAACCAACTTGCTGAGAATTCCTTACAATTATGTGGTGCCGATGTTGTGTAGATTTTATGGGGAACCCGACGCTTCAAAATTCTCGATGACTTGGGAACCTCTCATTTATTACATCACCTATGTTGGGTAAAATTTCTACTAGGATAACATTCTATCAACATCACTGGAAGAAGAAATCAATTTGTTAAATAAACTATCTCACGACAATTTTCTAGGTTTCATATGCCCTCTTATCTTCTGGACATAGTATGCATCTGCCACGCATATCTAAAGATGGATTGGGCTCAGCGGCCAAGCGACCCTCCAATCCACATTTGCTGCAAGGTTCTCTGAGAGAACAAGTATAGGATGGAGTATCACAAAATATGTGATCACTTCCTAGCTCCATTGTTCCATCTTATCTTTGAGTCACCAACACCTTTTATGAAGGAAAAAGCACAAGTGATAGTCCAAAGGATAGGAGACTGGTACCTCATGGAATACAATACATACTTGAGAATATACAAAGCCACCAAAGCTCCACATTTTCTTCTGAGATTCGTCCCAGAGAATATGGTTTTACAATGCTTTGCTTATCAGACCATGATTCACGAAGTTGGTGCAACTCTTTACAGGGACAAAAGGGCCATATGGCCTCGTTTTCCACTATGGGTTGGGTTGTATTCCTTCAAAGAAGTTAAGGAAGCCTAGGACAAAGTGGACATACTCACATCATTCCACTTCGAAAAAGAGATATTCCCAGAGGCATGATCCTCTGAAGGTGGTAAAGAAACATTGCCTCAACCACAAGCATAGATGGAAATACACAACAAACAACTGGGAAAAAGAGGAAATTCACTGTCATGCCTAAACATACCATGAGGTCATATTTAGGCCAAAGTGAAATCCACTGGGCAGAAATTCAAACTTACAAAGAGCCCGAGAGGCCCAGAACAAGGATGATGAAGAAGAAACAACAAAATCGGCGATGAAAACAACTGCAACCACAACCACAAGTTCAACCTCTGAATCAGCAGTGACACAACAACAAAATAATAAAGAAAAATAAAATTCGTTGAATCTATTAAAGAGGAAAAAAATAAAAGGAGAAAAGAAGTCGAAAAGGAAGAGTAGAGAAAAAAAAGGGAAACCAAGGAAGCAACAACGACCAAGTGGAAAAGGAAAAAGGAAAAGGTGCAGAATAAAAAGGAGGATGCGACTAAACAAAAATGAAAAGAAGAGTAAGTTGCAACTAAGGCCACAACCAAAGCTGAGAAAGCAGTGGAGGAGAAATCAACAGTTGAATCCAAGGAAGTAGTTGAAGCCAAGGTAACAACAGAAGGTAAAACAACAACAACAAAGAGGGCAGTCGACGAAGTAGTAATGAAAGAAATAGAGGAGGAGAAAAAGAAATGGGATGAAGAAGCACAAAACAATGATTCTTCTACCATGGATACAGATATCCCGGGGTCATCAAGTGAAGCCCCACTCACCGATGGGCACTTCCTAGTCGACGAACTTGGATTGGGACTCTTCATTCCCTTCAAGGCTAGAAAGGTGGCCAATATAAAGACATTTCAATTTGACAAGGCGTCTGGTAGAATTTTACAACAACAAACAAAGAAGCTCCCAGTCATCGGGAGAGCTCCCTTATCAATGATTACAAAAACCTCGGTGACAGAAGATATGAAGAAGGACCCAATCTCTATTTCATCTGGTGGTGTTTCCTTCATAATGACATCAGAACAAAACCTCAAATACCTGGCCCATGAAAATTAAGAAAAGGATGAATGGATCAGAGAGTTGGAAGATGAAGTCATAAGCGGAAAGAAAGATAAGGGGAGCCTCAAGGAATTCAAGATATGCATAGAATAAGTTAAGACAAAACTCCATGAGATTTCCATAGATATGCATGCCAACCTCCAAGTCTTCCAACAGTCATCAACACAAATCCCAACTTAACACAACTTGGTACAATCCAAAAAATGCAGAGTTCGTTGTCATCATAGAAGGCTTGAATGATATATAGTGATGGATTGTCGAGAACCTAGATGCCCCAACCATACTTCCCTATATGTCTAAGTGGGAAAGGAAAATCTACTATGCCTCCCTTGATAGTTCCCAACAATTTGGGGAGAAAGCCAAAAAGGAAACTAAGAATTCTTTGGTGATTTGTGCACAACTTCACAAGGAAGCACACATTTTAACAGATAAGGGGCATTTTCCTCCGATCAAAGCACTCGAGAAAGCCAAATCTGATGAACAGATTTTTGAAGAGGTTCATTCAAATATGAGGCTAAGGAAAGAAAATGTTCAGGAAACGACAAGGGTAATAAAAAACCTAATAGAAGAACATCTCGTCAAGCTGGTCAGAACACAAAACTTGATTCAGGCTTTTATGGTTAACTTGACAGGAGATATTGAAACCCTTAACACAACTCAACCTCTCATGAAGTTTCCATGGAGATGCTAATATACTTCAGAGTCATTGCCATCACAAGACAACATGAATCTTGGGAAGCTTGCTTGAGGGACAAGGACAACTAGTAAAGAAAGACAAAATAACAAGTTTGAATTTGTCCACAACCGTCTCCTTTTTTGTCTTTTTTTCATCTGTAATCAGTTTTGTCTTATTGTAGTACATGTCAACACCATTTGAGAGGGGAATTTTAAGAGACTTGGAACCGCTTCTTGTAAAATCCAAGAACACCCCATAGGTAGTTACTAATATTATTATAAGTAAAGGAGGAAGCCCATTTTGATTGGGCTCTTCAAACATTGTAAATTTAGGAACTATTTTCTTAACTGATATTGAGAATCCATCAGGGCCGATTTTGTTAGAGAGAACTACTCTTGTTGATGGTTATTTGTTGTGAACTATTTCCAATAGGCTGACATATTATTTACATGTGCTGTAAGAATGTTGTTTTGTTTATAGACTTGTGCGAACATAAATTTTCTTGCATTTTGGTTTCTTCTCTCTTATCATTTATCCTGAGATGATAAGTAGTGTATGCCTTTGATTTCATAGCTCATACTAATCTGGTTATGCCTTTGTACGTATGTGTTATCTAACTTTTTTGCTTCTTAACAACTATCTAGAAGAAGTCTTCACAGGGATTAGTGGCATCTATGGCTTCTCATTGGTTACCATACTTGCTCCTAACTAGGATAGGGTAGATTCAATTTTATTTTTGAAAGAAATTAGTTTGGATCTATAGTTTCCATTGCATTCATAACCATTCAATCATACCCCCTGTTAGCGTTAGAAGTCACTCTTGGATTGCAATAGGAGCAGAGCCTGATGCCCATCAGTTTATGTCACGATTTGTTTATAAAAATGGGGTGATCGAATGGAAGTTAACTCAAAACAATATTGTTCTAACTCCGAAACTAGGCCAGGCATGCATGGGCAAGTGAGATCTTAGATAAACTTCAGACAGTGAGTTGTAGTAAGGGTGAATAGGGGGAAGACTTGTATAAGAGAAATGCAAAGGTCTGTCGTAAACATCAGGTTTCTAACATATTGTAGGAGAAAACATCTAAACGCAAGATCTTCTTACATTCAAATGCAGAAAACTAGAGAATACAACATTGCAATAATAAATCCTTTATCGTAACATAATTGCAATAATTCATGTGAATCAGTCAATCATGAACTCCCTCAGTATGAGATGAAAACTAGATGGGATAAGAAAACTGTCTATCATTAAACAAGAAATCTTACATACAGATGCATAACCAAAGAACTAGAGTGTCTATTAAAACTTTACTATCGGGAGCTTCACTCTACCATCGATGGATCACAAAAAATGGCGAAACGCCTTCATATACTCCAACAAACCCCCAGCAGTAAAAACAAGAAACAACAATAAAAGCATTACATTTGCATGGCTTCTGACAGTCTGCGCATGCAGACTCTAGACGATCGTGCACTTCTGGTAGACGCAATCGGACCCCTGACTGTCTTGCAAGTGAATCGACATCCTTTTAGTCCTCTGTTGGACTTTCCCTTTATAGCGGAGACGATGTTTAACCACCTCCAGCAACTGCAATAACTGCCATCTAGGGATCAGGAATAATATTAGTCAACTCTGCCTTCTGGGACGTGGAGGTATCCTCCTGGTGCCACCTGGATCAACTGAACGGTTGGACTACTACACGGGAACCCCTGTGGCGGATGTGGATGAGGATGCGATGAGGGGGTGAAAGTGTGAACATTGCGGAGGTGGTGGTGGGAACTGTGACATCGGCTGAGGGATGCCACATGGTCTGAGGAGGACATAGGTGGAGGCGACGTGGAACTCAGGGGTACATGTGAATGGTGGAAGGTGCTAAGGTGGAGATGACTGGGGGGGAGAGACACCTGGAGGGAGGCGAGAGGATGATTCACCCAGAAGGGACCATGTGGGCGGATGTGACAAGATACGAGAGGGTGTTGAAATGAGGAGGGAATGATGTGGAAGCGATATGATAGGCAGGAGGGGCCCACTCATGGCTCAGATATTGTGTCGCATGTCCTTAGATGAATGATCCCAATCCCTTCGGGATTTATGGCATCGAGAGTTCACGATGCACTTCCTCCTCAAAATCTAAATTAACCAANGGTCTGAGGAGGACATAGGTGGAGGCGACGTGGAACTCAGGGGTACATGTGAATGGTGGAAGGTGCTAAGGTGGAGATGACTGGGGGGGAGAGACACCTGGAGGGAGGCGAGAGGATGATTCACCGAGAAGGGACCATGTGGGCGGATGTGACAAGATACGAGAGGGTGTTGAAATGAGGAGGGAACGATGTGGAAGCGATATGATAGGCAAGAGGGGCCCACTCATGGCTCAGATATTGTGTCGCATGTCCTTAGATGAATGATCCCAATCCCTTCGGGATTTCTGGCATCGAGAGTTCACGATGCACTTCCTCCTCAAAATCTAAATTAACCAAACTGCAAAAGCATGGGTTTGTGCCGCGTGTCCTTCGGAGGAACGGTTGGGATGGCCTTTGACATTAGAAGAGGGCTACCTCCATTACCAGGCTCACTTGATGTGACCGGGCACTAGGACCATGGGCTTAGCTTCAAAGGCACTTATCGGTATTTCGCATTTCGACGATTTCTGCCGCAGTGGATGGGAGGTCCCTTGTCTCTCGAAATGTCGATTCCCTAAACGTTGTCTGGCTTCCACCTGTCCCAACTGGATCGGACGACTGATATGACGTCAATGGCTTGGGGCTTTTCCCATCACATGGCATGCGCCAACACCTTTTTCCCAAGTCTCTGCCTCTTTTGATCGAGTGCCATGACCGTGGGTCCGACTCTGGGTGCTTTCAACATTTTGGGTTTCGGGGTTTTGAGATGTATAGTGACGAGAAACCATCACTCTTCGAACTCCTGAATTCTAAAATGCGGACTCGACTAGATCTCGCACCATGCATCCTTTGGATGGATGGCTAATAACCTATCTTGTATGTAATATAGGCACTATCCATCGCACTAATTCCAGTGCAACTCTGTTAACTGGGATTCCCACGCCGACCGTCGATCTGCTTCACCAGTTGATCCTTGCCATTGAAATCAGACTGCTCACTCGCTTGATTTTTAAACCCGAAATGGACTTCTCCTATGGGCTACACTCGGCTCTTAGGCTGTGGCCTTGGACTAGAATGCATTTGATGGGTTTTCACACCCCCTTTCTTCGCATTCTGCATCGAGGGTCTGAAATTGAGAAAAAACACCCTTCTTGCAAGAATTGGTGCTAACATTAGGCTCCATGGGGGATAGAGTCATCCCTGTGATGCTCTAAGAACTCATTTTGTAGCTTCAGTGCCTTCTGTTGGGCTATGGGGTCATTTACTAAGCCGAAAAATAAAAATGAAAATAAACAAAGAATCAAAAGGACAATATTTACAAACAAAGGAGCCGTGTAAGGCTCAAACAAAACATTTCTTCAGAAAATGCCCATTTACTGGGCTGTTGAAAACCTCTTCTCTCTCCAAATCCTGCAACCTGTACATGCTGTTTGAGAAAACCTCAGATATTTTGAAAGGCCCGATCCATAGGGCATCAAACTTGTTGTGTTTGCCCTTATTATGCATGGGTGCATCCCACTTAAGCACCAAATCCCCGATTTCAAACTCTTTCTTCTTGACTTTCCTGTCAAAATCCAGTTTGACCTTCTGCTGATGGTCCTGAATTCTGTCCATTACCTACTCTCTGGCCTGCTGGACTTCCACCAGTTGATGAACTCTTCTAATCATGTCATTAGGCTCTTCTTGATGACCATAGAAGAACTTTTCTACAGGAATGGCTAGCTGAGAAGGGAAAACAACTTCTACTCCATAAACTAATTGGAAAGGGGAGATGCCTATAGATCTCTTTGTGGTCACTCGATTGGCCCATAGAGTGAATTTCAACTTTGAATCCCAGGCCTTTTTGTTATCCTCCAATAGTCTTTTGATGATGCTTATCAGACTTTTGTTGGAGGACTTTGCTAAACCATTGCCCTGGGGATAGTATGGGGTGGAGTGAATCAGTTTGATCTCAAATTGCTCACAGAACTTGGCTAACGGCTCATCCTTGAATGAAGATGCATTATCAGTAACAATCTTTCTTGGGCAGCCGAATCTTGTGATGAGGTCTTCCAAGAATCCAATAATTACCTTGTGGGAAGAACTCCTGGTGGGGATAGCTTCGATCCAATTAGTAAAGAAATCTGTGGCAGTCAGGATCCATCTGTGCTACCCACTAGAAGCAGGGTGGATTTCTCCAATAAAATCTAGGCCCCATTGCTGGAAAGGTCCCGAAACAACTACAGGCTTTAAAGGTAGAGATTTGAGTTGTTTCTTTCCTGAAAATCTTTGGCATGGGATGCAGGCTTTGACCCTTTTGCAGACGTCAGTGAATACGGTGGGCCAATAGTACCCAACCCTGAGGATTTTGTAGGCTATGGTCTTCCAGAAATGGTGCCCTCCGTATAGGTCGTTGTGAAATTCAACCATGATCCTGTCGGCCTCTTGTGGATTCATGCATTTTAAAATCACCCCAAGGGGGCCTTTCCGATATAAAATTTGATCGACAAGGTAGTATCTGACTTCTTTGAGCTTCAGAGCTCTTGCCTTGTTTCTTTGCAGGCCATMTGGAGGCTGCAACTCCTGTAGAAAATATATGACATCCTTATACCAAGGACATCGAGCCAACAGGGGTTTTGTTTGAGGGTCTACATCAGACAGCTAATTCTGCTGATTTTCTGAACATGCATTGATGAAATCTACCCCCAARGCTTTGCAATTTGCTTCAGCCAATAGCTTGGCTAAGCCTTGACCTTTGATCAATTTGGTAGGCCTTATTTCCAAGTCAAACTCCAGAATCTTGGCTATCCACTTACTCCTCTTCCCGTCTATGTCGGGCTATACAAGGATGTCCTTCACAGAGGCTGAAGGAATATATGTGGTCACTTTTGAGTGCAAGACGTAGAATCTGAAAGATTTGAGAGATTTCATAAAGGCATAGGCCTATTTATCCATGATTTCATACCTAATTTCTGCATCCCTTAACGCTTTACTGAAGAAGACAATGGGTTGCTCTTGCCCTTCCTCATTTTTTTGCAATAAGACCGCTGCTACTATATCAAAAGAAGTGAAAGAAAAAACTAAGAAGTCTTTGGAATAGTCAGAACTGATCAACATAGGTGCCTTAGTCAATGCCCTTTTTATTTGGATAAAAGATTCCCTGGGTTCAGTGTTCCATTTCACTTCATTTCCCTTCCTGAGTATGGCTGTGATGTGTTTCACCAGCTCAGCAAAATTTGAGACAAATCTGCTCAGAAAATTAATCTTCCCCAAAAAGGCCTGAACTTCCTTCTTAGATCTGGGAAATGATAGGGTTTGAATTGCCTCTACCCTGCTGGGATCAATTCTTACTCCCTTTGCTGATACTATATGGCCTAGTAGCTTCCCCTCCTTCATA
Organism: Picea mariana; assembly: GCA_032191745.1. Taxonomy (NCBI): domain Eukaryota; kingdom Viridiplantae; phylum Streptophyta; class Pinopsida; order Pinales; family Pinaceae; genus Picea; species Picea mariana. Next base: position 114,491 of record JASDQU010500838.1, on the reverse strand, counting down.
GCAAACAAAGATTTCTTGGGTTTTAAGGATAGGCCAAACCTCTGACACTTCAAAAAAACTTTTCTCAGATGACAGTAGTGCTCTCTGTCAGACCTGGAGAAGACTATTATGTCATCCAAATAGATCGCCACAAACTTATCTTTCTCCCCAATGAAGGCTATGTCCATGGCTCACTAAAATGTTGCTCCTACATTCATCAATCCAAAAGGCATTTTGGCATACATGAATGTGCCCCAAGGAGTGGTGAAGGTCGTTTTTTATCTGTCCTCAGGCATGACTGATATTTGATTATAGCCAGAAAAACCATCAATCATGGATATCCTAGATGCACCCATGACAGGCAGCAACATGGTATTTATCTGTCTCAGCTTCTGCCTGAATGGCATAGCCTCTTCTTTCAGTGGGATCTTGTGCTCAATGAAAGATGTGTCATAAGTCTTGAGGTCTTCATAGGCCCATGCAAACACATCAGCGAATTCCTTTAATAACTCAGTATATTCTGCCCTCTGTTCATTAGTCAGGCTGCTTGATAATTTGACAAACTTAGGCTCCACCTGCGTGCCAATGTTACACTCAGTTGTGTTGACATCTTCATTTGAAACCTTACCCTTTACTGCCACATTATTCCCATGGAACAATATTTCTAAAGGGACTAGTCCCCTCAGAATGTGATGGCTAGGCAGTTGAATAATCTGGTGATTAGAAATTTCATTTAAAAACACCTCAGGGTGAGGGTCACCTTCCAGGTCAGGATCCTAATCAATGTGCAACGCAGAAAATTCATCAACGGATTGGAGAAATTTTTCGATTTCCAGATCATCTTCGAATACCTTCCAATGCTTGACATTGTCCGGTATAGAGGGCCTATATTTTATTTCAACATCATATTTGACCATAGGCGGCAGAGGAACTTTGAGAAAACTAGCTGAGACAGCTAAAGAATCGGATGAAGTGTTTTCCCCCCTCGAAATGAAAGAAATGTTAAAAGACAAGAAGAAATTATCAATCAGGTCCCATACCTCATTTCTGTAATTTCTGAGCCGAGGATGATTAGCACGATAAACATTTCTGACTTGCTGGATAATCAACTCAGCATCTCCAAATACTGCTATCTCTTTAATTCCCATTTCTTTTGCAGCCCTCATACCCAGAGCAAGAGCTTCATATTCCACCACATTGTTGGTAGTTTCAAATTACAGCTTGTATGACAGGGATATGGTCTCTTGCCAAGGTGATATGAAAGCCACTCTAGCACCAGCGCCTTCGCTAGAAGAAGCTCTGTCGAAGAACATCTTCCAAACAGAGATGGTTGGAGGGGGAATCTGATAATTAAGATTGGGTCATTTTCTGACTTGGACAGGGTCTTCAAGAGCATCAGTGAGCTGGAATAAACTAGACCCCAAATCAGTGTCAAGTGCAAAGATAGGATGATTGGTGGGGTTTGCTTCGTCACTAACAATGTAGGCCAGCTGAGCTTCCCGATATAACCTCCTTTGTTCCCCTCCAAAGACTGGAATGGTGGCATACGTGAGATCCATCTGTAATGTTCCTCCAAGCTTTTTAATCCAAGATCTTGACAAAAACATGCCGAATTTGGGGGGGACATCAACTGCCACAATATCCATGACCACACTCTTCATGGGCAAATGAAACAAAGAAACCACCAGGTCTTTGATGACTCCCAGACACTGCACTCTCCTTGAATCGAAAGAGTACAAATCATGATAAGTCTTTTTCACCTCCAGTCCCAATTCTTCCATTACTATTTTGGGCATAAGGTTATGGGAAGCCCCTAAATCCATGAGGCAATTATGCAACACTTTATCATGTATGTTCAGGGATGTGTAGAAAGGAGGGGATGAATCATCTCTATATTCTACCATGGGCCCTAGGAAAACTACTGGTTTTTCATCTTGAAGATTTATTGAGTCCGTGGAAGGCTGGGGGGGCTAAGATTGTAGCATCTTGGAGAGGGACCTTTTGAAATCTTCATTTTTAACTAGTTCGGATAGGGGTACAAGGATTCTAATCTTCTAAATCTCATGCACAAAATTAAAGGAGGGAATAGGCTTAGGAGCTTCTCTTTCCTCAGAGACAGGTTCCTTGGCTGATGGCGAAGTATTCTGAGTTTTCTTTCCTTTAGTAGTGGTTGTTGCAGCTTTAGTAGGCCTTTCCGCTATGAGGGGCTGATCCTAGATATCAAAATTCCCTTCTTTCTTTTTTGACCTGAGATTATATTTGTTAGGAGTGTTGCTGGATTTTTCCCCTCTAATCAACTCGTTGATTTGAGTGTTGATAAGGGATTCTTCATATGCAGATTGAGTCAAATGAGGAAACGGGGAAGTGTCTTCTATGCAGTGGATCTCAAGGTCGAGTTCATCCACCTCCTCCCCTTCCTCATGAGAAACTAGGTTATTCTGGAGAGGGGTTTGAATCCTCTGATCATCTCTATCTCTTCTCTTTTGTTCCCTTGGGAAAGCCTGTGGCACATTGTTATTAGGATTCCTGAAGCCCCTGCTATCTGTATTTTGGGGATTTTTGTACATGGGCTTCCCTTCTAATTCCCACCTTTCCATCCTAACAGAAAGTGATTTTAGCACTCTAGTTGTCTCATCTGTCTGAAGGGGCAGGGGAGAGGAACTGGATAGGGAGGCTTCAGGCCTCTTCCTGGATATGTTTCTATCATCAGTGTTCTTGAGTCGGTCAACAGCCAATATGTTAGATTCTACCTCCATGGTTGCATCCTACATGTGGGCCAGAGTAGTGGCTCTTCTTTCCCTCAATAGGAGGTAGAAATCAGAATCAAAGGCGCTAGCATAAGTGATCTTTGCAGAGGCTTCGGAGGGTTTTATTTCAGCAGGGATTTTATTGTACATTTTATTGAATCTCTTGGAGAAGTCAGAGATAGACTCTCCTTCTTTTCTCTTCAAAGACCCAAACTCTGTCATGTAATACATGAAGTCTTTTTTATCTCCCCAATGTCTCAAAAATGCATTATCCAAAGCTTCGATCCCATCAATCGATCCAGGAGGAAGGGCCTTAAACCATTTTCTAGCCTCGCCTTGAAGACTATGGACAAAAATCCTCATCCATACGTTTGCATGCATGATAACATTATCATCTGTAAAACTATAAAAGGCTTCTAGGTGTTCTTCTGTAGTTATGTCCCCCTTGCCTGTAAACTTGGGCAGCTTCTTGAGGTAACCATCTGCTGGGAGGGCATTGATAGGCTGAGGTAACACAAGGGGAGCATACCTAGCGGCTATAATAGCCTCCATTCTGGTCATAGGGGGGTTTTCTCCTGCCATAGGGATATTATGTGGAGGATAACTCGGAGGAGAAGGAGCTCGAAAAGGGGATATTGGGGATGAGCTTCTAAGTCGAATGGGAAGCAATAGGGGATTTAGGGAGAAGGATAATGGACTTAATCCAACAAATGCTTCTGTTTGTGTAGAAGCGACAACAGTAACAAGAGGAGGAGTGGTAAAGATAGGAGTGGGGAAATCTTCTGTGGTCCTGGGTCTACGCCAAGGTACAACTTCAGGGGAGAAGGGAGTGACAAGGGTTTCTCCCTCCAATCCCAGACTAGGGGGTGAAAACTCAACAGGAACACTCCCAAAATTCAGGAAGAAGGAACCCCTGTGGCGGATGTGGACAAGGGTGCGACGAGGGGGTGAAGGTGTGAACACTACGGAGGTGGTGGTAGGAACTGTGACATTGGCTAAGGGATGCCACATGGTCTGAAGAGGACACAAGTGGAGGTGATGTGGAACTCAGGGGTACGTGTGAATGGTGGAAGGTGCTGAGGTGGAGATGACTAGGGGAGAGAGACACCTGGAGGGAGGCGAGAGGACGATGTGTTGAGGAGGGACCATGTGGGTGGACATGGCAGGATATGAGAGGGTGCTGAACTGAGGAGGGAGCGGTGTGGAAGTGATATGATAGGAAGGAGGGGGCCCACTCGTGGCTCAAATATTGTGCTGCATGTCCTTAGATAAATGGTCCCAATCCCTTCAGGATTTATGGCATCGGGAGTTCGCGATGCACTTCCTCCTCAAAATATCGATTAAGCAAACCGTGAAAGAACGAGTGYGTGCCGTGTGTCTTTCAGAGGAATGATCAGGATGGCCTTTGACATTAGAAGAGGGCTACCTCCATTACCATGCTCGCCTAATGTGACCGAGTGCTAGGACCATGGGATTAGCTTCAAAGGCACTTATCGGTATTTCGCATTTCAGCGATTTTTTCCGCAGTGGATGGGAGGTCCCTTGTCTCTCGAAATGTCGATTCTTGAAACATCGTCTGGCTACCACCTRTCCCAAMTAGATTGAACAACTGATATGACGTCGGMGGCTTGGGGCCTGTCCCATCACATGGCGCGCTAGCACCCTTTTTCCAAGTCTGTGCCTCTTGTGATCGAGTGCCATGACCRTGGGCCCGACTCTGGGCGCTTTCRGCGTTTTGAGGTTCAAGGTTTCGAGATGTATAGTGAGGAGAAACCATCACCCTTCGAACTCCCGAATGTCAAAATGACGACGCGAATAGATCTCACGCCACACGTCCTTTGGATGGATGGCTGATAACCTGTATTGCATGTAGTATAGGTGTTATCCATCGCACTAATCCCGGTGCAACTCTATTAACTGGGATTCCCCGTCGACCGTCGATCTGCTTCACCAATTGATCCTTGCCGTTGAAATAAGATTGCTCACTCACCTAATTTTTAAACTTGAAATGGACTTCTCCTATGGGTTTCACTTGGCGCTTAGGTTGTGGCCTTGGACTAGAACACATTTGATGGGTTTTCACACCCCCTTTCTTCGTATTCTACATCGAGGGTCTAAAATCGGGAAAAAACACCCTGCTTGCAAGAATTGGTGCTAACACCCCCAACCTAGTAATGGTAGATGGACCAGAATCTGGATGGGTCTCCTAAAACAAACGGTGCATGGTCTAATTGGGACCAAGTACCGGAGAGTACCCTTATCTATTGAAGGGCATTTTTCCCACATCAACAAAATTGGATCTAGAAGGAGGGCCTAAATTATATGGGTAGTGCTACTTTTAGACAATCACTTGGTCATTCCTCTGATAACATCCTTGTTGAAAAATGACTACCACATATCCCTTCTGAGCAAGAAATTACCTTCAAATATAAAAACCTTGCATTTGAAAGTGTTGTTGGCAACCCAAAAACCAACCCCAAATCTTTGTACATTATTCCTAACGCAGAGTTTGTTGAAACTGGGTGCATTACCCATTCTTTCGCCAAGTTACTTGGTCGCTTACCTGTAGCTTCAACACTACCCAAGACGAGAGCCACCTATAGACCTTTGGATCAACCTAACGTTCTTTTTGAATTTGTTGATGATTTTGTTGAATCAATAATGAACATTTTATACCACTTATTAATCCTTTTAACCACAATGTATATTCCTTTTACTTATTCAACAATTTTCATTATCTCATAATTAATATATTATTGCATCAAAAAACATTAACATCCATCAGTGCATAATAAACAATAATAGACACATTCACACAACGCACAATACACCAGTATTTTATGTGGAAACCCAATGCAGGAGAAAACCACATAATTCTTTTCTTATATGTATTTAAGAATTATATTCAAGGAAGCACCAAATTCCGATTCTACAACACCAACTGGAAGGAGGCTCCAACCCCCTAGTTTCTCAATATAGAACTTGAAGTAAGCTCCAAATCCCCGATTCTATGGCTACAACCAAAAGGAGGCTACAACCCCCTATGCTTTCCGGCTACAACCGAAAGATGGCTACAACCACCTATCCTTTTCCCATTCAACCACACTGAAATATAAGTGTCAAATGATGAAACCACCGCCACATTCTCAATGTGAGATATACCACTGTAAAATTGTATCAATCTATGCCAACTACCTGTAACCAACCTGTACCAATAGCCTGTAATCAACCTGTACCAGAAGTCAACATATACCAACAAATACCAACAAGTATGTGACCTGTATATGTTGCAGCTTGCATATGTACGCGACTTGTCTATACTACATCCTGCGTATGTATGTGGCTTGTCTATACTGGAGCCTATGTATACCTTCAGAAAGGTAGGTTTTTCACTTTTCTGAAACACAAACACTTTGTTGCTTCTGTCATATCAACCTACAACCTGTACTATCAACCATGTACATCAATCACTCACAAAACCTATATCATCACAGGTGCATCAACTATTCACAACACATCATGTCACCATAACTGGTCACATCAACCTCGTCAACCAAATTAGATCTACTCACCAAGATCAATCACGAAGAAAAATCTCAACCAAATGCACACTATCACCAAGATGTGCATCACCCAAGACTACTTTCAAACATGAACAATATGTACCAAGATCAATATGTGCTTCTAAAAATATACCAAGTCATATATGCCACATCATCCATAAACTATGTGCCAACAATACTACTAGCAAGTGTGTCTAGCAATGTACCAAACATGTACTAATCATGTGTTACCAACACTACTAGCAAGTGCCTCTAACAATGTACCAATCATGTATTAACAAGTCAAATTATGACTCATCAAGATGTACCAACATCACCATACAATACACCTCATGCATGTGCTAACTCATCAACTATATATCCCAACATGTATCTCAAACATGTACCAAATATATATATCAATATGACCAAAAAACGTCCTCTATCAATAAATCACAGTATTCATGATCCAAATACCATAAACCCTTACATAAAACCATGTGCCACAATGTAACACCCTGTTTCCCCCAGTTTGTAAAAATAACTATACTGGCCAAGAACTGTGGCAAACTCAGAAATGTGAATGTGTGATGTGAATGGACCTTGTGAAAAAGGTCAATGAATGTAAATAATATTATGAATATACATATTGCAAGAATATTGAGAGGGGATATGCTGAAAAAGAGACCATGATGGCTCGAGAAAGGTGGTGGAAGGCACCTGGAATGGTGGCGTTAACTTCCACTGAAAACCAACACCGTATTTGGACTTCACTGGCCAAGAGAACCAAGAGCAGCTCGTTGGCCCTGGATTAAATGACTCGCCAGGTTGGTAGGTAAAAGGCTCCTCATGAGTAATGAGGGATGGGGGTGAACCACCCATCCATAGAGTCCTCAGACCTGACCACTGCGAGGAAGATCGTGCCACACGCAACCTCGCCGAAAGGAGAAAAAGCAGGACGAGTGGGCGATCAGGTGGGGCACGATGGAAAAGAGAAAAGAAGAACTCTTTAAAATATAGAGTGAGTGATAGCAGAGAAGAAGAAGAGTAACCTTCGTTCTCGGTCATTGACAGATAGAGACGCAGTCTCACAGCATCGTGGTCTCAGCTCGGGGGTGGCTAGTGGTAAATCCATTTGGAATTGTTGAGCCTTACTAGGAACTTGAAAGAGGATTTGATAGTGTACGTTTTAGAAACTCGGCACGAGAGAGAGTGGTTCTCATAAGTTATGATATTTCGGTGTTTCGGCACATAGGGTATCCAAGTGTGAGTTCTTACATACTTGCAAGTCCTGAAACCCCGATTTGCAAAATCCCAAAATGGTAGCGTATGGTTAAGTCTTGATTAATGGATGAGATCCTTTCGGAGGATCCAAGGTTTGTAATGAGCGTTAGATTTGAGGATGAGACACAGGCATTAATGCCATGACCCTTTTTACCCTTGCAAGAAATGAAGAAATTGGGACCATAGACCCCATGGTCCATGGAAGTACCTGGACCGTCCATCTATAGAGTACACGTGGTTGCTGGTAAGCACTTCGGCATTTCGACACTCGGGAAACCAAAGGGCAAGGACCCTTGTCTTCATGAGTCACGAAATCCCAATCACTGAAACCCCGAAATGGGGTGAGGTGTGAATGAGGTTAAGGAAAGCCGGGATTTGATCATGACCGTTGATCATCCCGACAAGATCACAACCGTTGATCTTGGCTGAAGGTCGCCACCATCCATCGGAGGGGAATGTGGTTGCCGGTCGACATCTCAGCGTTTCGGCATCCGGGAAACTAGAGGGCCAGAAAACCTTGCCCCCGCAAATCGTGAAATCCCGATACACATTGTAGTGGAGAGGAGAAGTCACAAAATAATTTGGATAGTCCATCAGAGGAGACGCATGNATACACGTTGTAGTGGAGAGGAGAAGTCACAAAAGAATTTGGATAGTCCATCAGAGGAGACGCATGGTGAGTGGTTAGAGTTTCGGGAGAGGTCCCGAAATCCCGTGGACCGTTGGATCCACACTCTTACAAGCCGCCGATCTCTTACACGAATTCCCATAACAAAATTATTAGATTTGAATGACAAGGAGTCTTGGAGTCATTGCATTTTGAACTCCTGAGCACTGAAACCCCGAAAGGATCCATACCATTGGATCAGGGGAGGCTTACGGCCGTCGATCTCCCTTTGGAGGGAAACTTTGGAGACCTTAGAATTTTTCAGGGATTTGAATGGGGAAAGGTAGAAGTCATACATCGCAATTCCCCAAATCGCGAAAAGTCGATAAGCGCTTGGCTGGATTAAGCGTGTGGACACGGAGCAGGGTCTTGTGGACAAGACCCCAAGCGGGAAAATTTCCACTCACTAGCCTTGTCGAGGTTCGGCGTTTCGCTGTTTCGAGCTTCGAGATTTGCAGAGTCGAAAGACTCGACATTCTGGTAGCACT
>JASDQU010500838.1:66023-79521 GCA_032191745.1 Picea mariana | reverse complement strand
TGTTTTCCAGCTGCAACTGGAAAACAAAGGAAGTTGGTGCTTCCAATGAATGTAATTCTTCAAGACATATAAGAAAAAGCATTCCGTGGTTTTCTCCCGATTTAGGTTTCCACGTAAAACACTGGTGTACTGTGTATGTGTGTGATTGTTTATTTATTACTGCTCATTATTGGATAATAATTCTACATTGATATAACATTTGAAGAAACAAGATTATAATTACGTTATTACTGATTCACCCCCCCTCTTAGTAATCCAACAAAAGTTTGAGTCTGTGTCCATTTACTATGAAGGAGACTTGTCCATCGTCAATTGTTTTGATCTTAACTTCCCCATTATCATACATGGTCACTACCTCATAAGGACCCAACCAATGCTAAGTTTTCCTTTGAAATTTTTAAATCAAGAGTCAAACAACAAATCCTAATCACCAGGTTGGAAGTCTTTCTTCTTAATAAACTTGTCATGCCACTTGCTCCTCTATTTTTGAACTAATATTCTTCGTTGGATAACATCTTGCCTAATCTCATCCAACTCGTTTAATTGTAGAGATCGTTGTTTTTGAGCTTCATCTAATTTTAATCCCAATTTTGTGGCAATACAGAAATTCCTTACTTGAAATTCTATTGGTAGAAGTACTTGTTTCTCATACACTAGATCATAAGGTGTATTCCCAGTTGTGTTCCTCCAGGTGGTCTGATATGCCCACAAATCCTATGGAAGCCTATCAGCCCAATCTCGATGGTGTAATTGAATAGTCTTGGTTAATATAGCTTCTAGAAATTTGTTTGTGGATTCTACCTGACCATTAGCTTGTGGGTGATATGGGGAAGACTTCCAGTGCTAGATCCCATATTTCTCTGTTAATTCTCTCATCAGCTTGGAAGTGAATTGAGTGCCTTGGGCTGTGACAATTTCACAAGGAACACCAAAGCAGGTAAAATGTCTTCATAAATGAATTTGACAACAGATTTTTTGGTAGCCCTAAATCAGGATTTTTCTTCTACCCACTTCATGACATAATCTGTACAAACCAAAATATAATTTTTTTTATGAGACATTGGTGAAATGGGTCCTACAAATTCAAGGGACCATTTCTTGAAAGGTTCTATCATAGCTTGGGCATGGAAGGGAATTTCGTCAGCTGACGTGGGTCTTCCTATTCTTTGACAACTATCACAACTCCTCACATATTTGGCAGCATCCTTAAAAATGTTAGGCCAATAGTAAACTAAATGTAACACCTTATATGATGTACGTTTGTCGGAAAAATGGCCACCACATGGTCCATGATGACAACTTCGTAGGATTTTTGGTATCTCATATTCTCATACACATCTATGAATAATCAAGTCTGGACCAGCATGAAAAAGGTCATGGCCAACCCAAGAGTAGTTATCACATTTCATGATAATTCTATGCTTTTTATGAGGTGAAAAATGAGATGGTAGCTTCCTAGTATCCAAATAATTTACCATATTTGAAAACCATGGGGTATTTACAGAGAGGGAAAAAAGGTGGTCATCTGGGAAACTATCATCAATGGGAATATCATCATCCTCATGTTTTATGCGTGAAATAAAATTAGCAACCAAATTCTCCTTTTGAGGTCGGTCAAGGACAGTGATATTGAACGCTTGCAATAACAGGATCCACCTAGTCACTCGACCATTGGTAATGGGTTTATTCATAAGAAATATAATGGTAGAGTGATATGTATGTACAAATACTTTGTAACCTATGATGTAGTGGAGAATCTTATTGATGGCATGGACCACTGCCAAGAATTCATTTTCGGTAACTGTATAGTTTAACTTGGTAGGGGACAAGTTCTTACTCACGAAATAAATGGAATAGGACTTATGGTCTTGTTTCTACCCTAATACTCCTCCTATTGCTGTATCAAAGGCATCAATGGATATGTGAAATGGAAGAGCCCAATTGGGCCCCCTAAGAACTGGTGCCACATATAACTTAGCTTTGATAGTTTCAAAGGCGGTTTGACACTGCTCAGTCCAAAGAAAATCAACATCTTTTATTAACAATTCAAACATGGGTAGAACAATCTTTGTAAAATTTTCAATAAATCCACAGTAGTATCCGGCATGTCCAAGAAAGATTCTCACCTCTTTTTGAGTCTTGGGGGGTGGAAGTATGACGATTACCTCAATATTATTAGGATTGACTTTAATCCCTTCAGATGAAACATGATTTTATTCCCTAGGATAACAATGCCTTTTTCCAGTATCTTGGCTAACACATTATCTCCAAAGGTGACTTTTACTTTTTATTTCTTCTTTAACTTTATAAATTTGGGTCATATCAACCTCGATGATCTGGGATATCTCCACTTGCTTCTCCTCCATGCTTTCTTTGATGTCCAACAGATGTTTAGCTATATTGATTTTTCCCAATGTCCCAAAACTCCTCTCCTTATCAAGATCTAGCAAACCTTTACTTATTAAAGAGAACGTTTCCTTACAAAAATTCTTTACTTCGTTATCTCTCCCCCTACTTTCTGATATGTTCTGCTCCCAGACCTTCAGCAGGATATTACCTCTGGTTTGTTTCGTGATGGATAATTTTGAGGTGTTGGTCGTCTCTAGCTTCGTTGTATCTATAACAACGTCTTGGAAAGAGAACAGTGCTACCTCGGCTTCCCTTTCTCTCGAATAAATTTTCTCTAATATATTCTCTATCATCCAAAAATGGTTTTGAATGTTTCTCACCTTTGCCAGTAAGTTTTTTTGAGCCATAAGTACCTTATGTCGGATTTCGGCGTACTGCGATCTGAACATTTCTATGTCTACGACCTACTTCTCAGCCACCTCCAATTTCAATTGCAACTATATAATATGTTTCCTCTGTTGGCTTACCTCTGTTTGGCTAGATTGTGCCGACTGGTGCACCTACTTGAGGTCGGACTTGAGCTTATCGATTTGATGAAGGTCGTTTGTTCAGGATTCCTCAAGGCTCCTACTCACCTCGTCCCTGACATTCGCTTTTGAAGTAGCTACCTTAGCTTCCAATTTACTGATTAGCAGGTTCTTTCGTTTCAATTGGGATGTCAAAGTCCCAACCGAGTACTGATTAGCCATAGCATAAGCCCCTAGAATCTCGGCTATCTCCTCTGCAAATTTTTCCTCTTTCGTGGCCCTTTCATCTGTCATGATTTTAAATTTTTTAGCTATTGTTCCCTCTTTTTGATAAAATCCTTGCCTTACCACGACCTTTCTTTTCTTTTCAAAGAAAAATTTGTTGGGAGGCATCTCCTCTATAGAAATAGTCATCAATTCTTCATTGAAAATCCATCCCTCGTCAAGATTCCCCTTTGTGAATTGCAAGGGTGTGACAATAGCAATCGGACTACTGATTTTCTTGGATGTTTATTTTGGGGTGACTTTTGTAACTGGCTCATTTGGCACGAGTGAAAGTGAGATGCCTGATCCCTGTGAAGGTATCTCCACTTGGCCTTGGGCTTGCTTTCCTGGCATGCCCTTTTTTGGTTTTCCTTCCTGCTTCTGGGGGCCTTCGGTGCCTAGCTCTAAGGTTTGAACCTCCCTGGTTTTCCCTTGGTCCTTCTCCCCACTAGGACTCGAGTCCTTTGCACCTTTGGCTCCCATTTGTTATGCATCTTCTGTCTATGGGTTCTTACCCTGTAAAATTGGGGGAAGGCAGCTTCGTCGGTGTTCCTGAAACTTGAAAAGATCATCCCTATCCCCAGGCGACAGGGCTTGAATTCGGCTCAGAACCTCGACATAGGATCTCGCACCTTGAAAGATGTCGTCATGAGGCGAGTGCTCGTGCCCGTATCTTTTCAGGCCACAACTCACCATGTGATTACTCACGACCTTATATGGGTCATGTATCCTGAACTTGATATTGACAAATTTAAATTCCTCTAAGGTTGTATCCTTGGCTTTGGCATGTCCGAAATCTAATAAAGAATATGTATTAAAATGAATAGGAAAGGGCGGCCATACCTTCTTCGAAAAACCTTTAATCTCTTTGCTTATGCCACTGAGCATGGTTTGCCTAGCGATTTTGCGGCATACCAGCTTATCTGACACAAATAGTGGTATAGAGTATGGGGGCACTGAGGAACCAAAAAACATGAGGTATGAAAATTCTACTTCTACATACCATTTAGCCACACTACTCAAGTTGGTGGCGATACTATCTGAAATCCTGGGTGGTGGGTTACCGAAGATGGAGACATGCATTGGTACCATTACAAAATTGAAAATCTCGCATATGAATTCTGTGGCCTTATCCTTCCAATGTTTTGAGTGATAGACATGGATGGGCTTATAATTAGATGGATTCTAGCTCCAACTCATTAGAGGTAAAGGCGTCAGGAAACAAATGACATCCATGATGTAGGAAGACATGAAAAACAAACTTTCTTTCCCACTTGCCTTACGTGCTCGATATTTGGTAATTCGACTAGTTAAACTATCTGACAACAGTTTGGCCCAGTCGAAAGAGAGACCTTCAACGACTATATGAATTAGAGGCACCCAAGGGAGAAAACAATATGTGGTGTTCTCCTTCCCATACAACCTACAAACCATCATTTCTATATACCTAAATGGTGGCTCTAAGGAGGAGACTGAATAAATTCCATTAGAGTCCACCCTGAGTTTTGTGGGGTGTGAAACCCAATCCCTGATCAGATCAGACAAGTTCCTGCCATATTGCTCGCATTCCTTCTCCTTGAAACCTTCCATAAATTTGGCATTGTGCGCAAAGTTTGGTGTGGGTGACAGCTAATACATTGCCTGTAAATGTTCCGGTCTAAAATTCCCAACTGTCACATTCTATTCACTGATAATAGTCTTGGTTGGGATATCCACATGGTCTAGAGCCCATATGATCATATCATAATAGGGAAGGAGCCATGGCCTTGCCCCTATTTTTTCCATCTCTTCTTGAATGACGATTTTGTATCTGGTGGCCAAATCATCCTTCTCATTATCACTGGAATCATCTGAACATTTCACCGATTTGGATTGAAGAATGTCGGAGATGTATGTCCAGGTTTTGACAGTATTAATACTTCGGGGTGAAGTATTGGAAACAACATCGGAGCCCTGACCTGGACTTCTGGCAGCCGCCTTGAACACCTTTCGTGGAGCCATGAAAGAGAATTCTATACACAGATCACCTGTAGTAAGAATTATGAATATAGACAGAAGTTATCCCGATGAAAAAGATTGAAATAATGAAACAAACCCCTTAGCTTTAATATTTCAACTTTGCATGAGTCCTCGCTGACAGAACAGTCAAATCGTTTAATGGAAATATTTAGGTGTGAGATGAGATCTTATTTTCCAATAACTCATCAAGATTCAAACCAATGCCATAAATGTTTAAAAGATTTGTGATAATAAAGAAATGCATAAACATTCAAAAAACCTATCTATAGACTGTGTTTGTTAAAGGCCCTTTAAGGCATTAATTAATTTAGTTAATTTGTTTAAATTTGTACCTTCAACTCTCAAAACCTCTTTTCAACTTTCGTCGTCTCAGGTAATTTCGTTCCTAGTCTTGGAATCCAAAATACCTAAAATCCCAATGGTGTGATTTAGTTAAAAAATCGTGATCTGGCTTAAGTTCTTAATTAACCCACGCTTAATTAATAGAAATCGAGACTTCGCGACTCAAGGCTACAAAGTTATATTTTTTTTGGAGAGAGATCGCCAAGTTACGAAACCCCGATGGTGCTTAACTAAGGTTTAAAGTGACTTACCCCTGACACTAACCCGGGTAAAATTTTAAAACTGTTTCATGACTTCACACATCAGAGTTTGGAAACCTTACAACTTGTAACTCCCGAAGCGCGATAGAGTGAGGTAATAAAAGTGATAGACTCTCTTAAAGGTTAGGTGACAGTGACTTAGGACTCCCGCGGCTATCGCCACTTTGCATGTCAAGGTAAACTTTTGATTTCAAGAATTACATTTCAATGCTTGTAAAAGGTGGCTCCAACATAGGCTCCAACTAGGGATCCCATCTTCCTACGACACAAGAAGAACAGTAGGCCACGTGCCTATATTGGGTAAATGGAGTCATTGGTTTCTTTCTGTGAAACTTGTTTTAGGAAGGGGATACAGAGGGAAAAATAGATTTTGTCCTTACCTATGAAAATATTTTCAATAATCAATTATGCTCTAAACGCAGCTGCAACCCTTTCAATGGCTTTCTTCTTCTCGATACTAAATTCAGGTTTTCTTTAAGACAATTTAAACAGTCCTAGGAAATTCAAAAGATCCTGTGGATTTTGGCTTGCATCAAACGAAGTAAATTTCATGCTTTTAATCAGAGGGGGTCTTTTCTAAACTTGGGATATAGATTCGGTTTCGAAAAGTCCGGTTACCAGAGTAGAGTGAAAAATATGTATGGAAACCTTATAGATATCTCAGATATTGCTTCACTGCCAGTGAGCCTATTCAGTACCCCGGTGAAGTTATCTGGCCCTTTTTTACTGAATTTCCTTTCACCACTTCGAATCGTAATTATGCATTTAAATGCTAAGATGAGGGCAATCATTTATGAATTTCCTTTCATCGTCTTCTTGGAATAGATGGGGGAAATCAAATATGAATTTTCTTTCACCATATGTCTTATATTTTACTTTTAAAAAAAATGAAGTAGGGGCAATTAGTTTGTATAAGGCATACCAGGGATGATATCTATGTAATATTTGCAGTGGAGGTCTATCAACATGCTTTGATTACTCGGGACCAACCTTCTCTTAACTTTCAAAACACCTTAGTCCACAGGGAAAATGGGAAAAATTACTTCCGAGGGCCTTCCTTTGAGTGAGCTTCAATCCTTTGAAGACTATTAAAAAACCTAGAAGAGTCAGGATCAACCTATGCATAACTTTGTTTAGTAGGAGAGTGAGGAGTTTATGAGGACCAACTTACTTTTCAAGGTTTGTTTTCCAGCTTCTAAAGCTACAACGTAACCTCTTCTTCCCTTGTAGGAAACCTAGAAAGGTGCTTGGATTTTTAAGAAGGTAAATCCAAGGACAGAAAAAAGGGCGATGAAGAAAGGTCTGGAATTCAAAAAATAAGGGTCATGAATTAAACCCGACTCTTGGAACCCTTTCGCAGAGACGCTTTACTCCCTCAGATTATTTTAATTACCTCCTATCTTTATCCGGGTGAAACTTTTAGGACCCCGAGTAAGAAGTCGTTATTTTAATGACATATCAGGCGAAACCAACATAGTTATAAGACCATCATGGCGCTTTAGTGATACTTTTTCGAAAAACAAATATCCCTAGAACTCGTACCTTTGCCTTACCATTTCGTTCTTCTTCTAAAATAATGGAAAAATTTTCTATCACCTGTTTTCGGCGAATTTATTCTCCGACATATTATCGTTTTTTTATTCCTTTCACTTGTTTGGGCTGCAAGCCGAGATCCTATAAGGGAACAACATGAAGAGCATCAGGGCTTTTAAAAGATCTGAATGCTTTAAAATTTTTGTATCTCTACTTCTAGAAAAACACTAACCTATTTTATTTGTGATGAAAGTATACTTACCAAAGAAAAATTATGAAATAAAAAGGAAAACACAAACTGGTATATACAATGGAAATTTTGGAAACCATTTATTGCATATAGTGTTTTAAATGACGCCCATTGACAGTGGTGTTGAAGATTTTACTGTCCAAATTCTCTAATAGAAACAAATGTTTCCCTTCAGGAGCTATGACTTTGAATGGTTCGTACTAGATATGATCAAATTTACCATGTTTTGCCAAGTCTTCCTTCCTAGCATCCCATTTCAAAACCAAATCATCGGGGAGAAATTCTCTGTCCTTGGCCTTACAATTGAATAATGCTTTCATGTTGTCCTGGTATTTCTGTAGCCTTTCGTCCACTTCATCCATGTGCTGTTGGACTTCAATCGGCTGGTGTATTCTTCTTGTGACATGGTTTGGTTGTTCTTTCTCATCTTGCCAAATTTTCTATTACATGTCAAAATTACTCAAATGGATAAGTGTCGCATCTTCCTCTCAATTGTCGTAAGTGTCGCATCCTCCTTACAACTTTCGCAAGTGTCGCAAGTTGGTCACAAGTGTCGCAAACGATGTTCAAGCATACTGCCATGTCGATGAAACTAAGGAGACACTTAAAACATCTCATGTACCTGATTTGAAGCAGAAGAATTGGTTAACTGAAGTCAAGGAACTCTTAACACCTGAACAGAGCTCTGAAACAAGGGTTTTGAGGGGGAGCACTCCCCTATATGAGCCTTAGGAGCGCTGGAGCTCCCCTACAAGGAATCAGGGAGCGTTATAACGCTCCCCTTTCCCTTTTAAAGGAGCGCTACTCACCTTGAAGGCGCTAGAACTTCCTCTAAGCTTCTCAAGGAGCGCTCCAGCGCTCTGATACCCCTTCTAAGGGAGCGCTACTTAATCTGGGGCAGTAGTTGGCCCATTGAGGAGAATAAGGAGAGGATATTTCGAGATTAGGAGGCATTTGTATTCGAATTCTTGGTTTCATCAAGAGATCCCTGATCTAAGGAGAAGTTTCCCAACTTGTTCTAAAGATAACTCAAGAGGTTAAGCTCCTCTTAACCTGTATAAACAGGCTCTATGATGGTGGAAAGGAGGAGGAACTGCTAGCATGAAACTTGTGATCTTGTAGGAAACACACAGTCAGCCAAAGGAGAGTGATCAGTGAAGCTACTATTATCCAGATTGTGGATCTTTCAGGCAAGGGTTAGATGAAGGGGACTTGACGAAGCTGTCGCATTCGCATCTACGATTGTAAGTATTGTTGTCGTTATTCTCATTAATATGACATGCTTGGCCTGTTTCTTTCTAGTTTGTGTCTAATGTTACATGAACTTGTCGTTGATAGATGGATCTCTTTTCAAGCTAATATCAATAGAATAGGAAGTGGTCGTATCTTTTTTTGTCCACAGGATCCAGCGAGGAGCAAAGGATCGAAGCACAACTAGGAGCATACATGGACAAACGTCGATAAAGAGGTACTTCTGTTATCTTCCCTTCTCATGTGTTATTTTGGATAGATTTGAAAGGAAGTCAGTGTCCATGTTAAGCATTTTCTGTCTTAGAGTTAGGGTCAATCTCTTTGAGGCAATCTACCTGTCCGTAGGGAGATTTTCCTACAACAGAAACTGGCGACTCCACTGGGGAGATAGCCTCAAATCGAAACTTATTTTTTTGATTTCTCCTCATTGACCTAGTTCTATCCCTTGATTTTTTCAGACCTGGTTCACTCCTCTTTTGATTGGTTTCATGAGCTGATTGGCTCCCTACCCCATCATACTCAGCATAGTTGTCGAGTTTAAATTACAATTTTTGGAATTTTTCGACATTTTTGGGAGTTTTTGAACCTAGCACCCCTATCCCAGTGTTAATAGAGTGCCAACACTCCCTCATAGCCTTACACAGAGTGCTATAATTCTCCTTGCCTTTGGCAACAGAGCGCCAACCTCGTTTTGGCCAACAAACCTTCCAGAACTGCATTTTTCTGGGTTTTTCTCTGTGTCTCTCCTACTGAGTAACCTTGTGAGTCAGTACTCCTTCTCTTCCAGCCTTGACATATGTCTTTTTCTTGAATAATAAACATATTACTATTTGGATTTTGTAGCCTTCTTCACTATTGAATTTGAGTTTTCTGTTCAGTGAAGTTTGAAACCCATGCATTGTTTTTCTCTCCTCATCAACTGAACAG
The DNA here is from genome assembly GCA_032191745.1 of Picea mariana. Taxonomy (NCBI): domain Eukaryota; kingdom Viridiplantae; phylum Streptophyta; class Pinopsida; order Pinales; family Pinaceae; genus Picea; species Picea mariana. Next base: position 69,799 of record JASDQU010500838.1, on the reverse strand, counting down.
AAACCTTGGTGAAGTTCATCAAAGGCCTACGGACCTCTTCATCTCGATTTTCGTTAAGATCATTGTTCTTCAACTTTTTCTTTTGGGTGTGAAGTTTTTTTTCTCTTTGATTGTTTCTTTTCTTTCGCTTTTCGTTTTGATTTCAATGAAAGGGTGTATTGTTTGTATGACTTTTGCTTGTGCTAGTTTGATTTTCATTCATACAAAAAGATAATTAGCAAGACAAGCATTGTATTGAATTGATCATTATTCATATGCAAACAATAAAATACATCTTCATGATTGATTATGCATGTTAGCAGGCATCTCAAAATTTTTAGCATCACATCAGGATTTGATTGAGAAAAAGAATTGTTTGAGGACACTCCTTGTTTGTGCTTGATTAGTGAAAAGAACTATCTCTCTCCCTTAGATATATGTTCATCGAAAAGAAATGACTGCTTATCATATTTGATGCATTTTTGGGACTAAGTCATAATTCCATTCGTTTCACTTCCATGCACCCCTTTTTATGTAAAGAACAACCATAAAATCAACGCTAATTAAAAATTATTTAGAACTTTTTCTTTTCTAGGATCCTCCACCAACAATAGAATAGGCTTAGTACTTTGGATTAGGGCTATGAGCACAACTCTCCAAATTTTCCAAAACAAAAATTAGCATCCTGATTTAGGGAGAGTCAAATCCAATCATTGTATAAGTCTACCTAGGATCCCCCTCTCACACAGGGGTTACACACGAGGTCGCATTCGGGTGAGCTATGGGGACTAACCCTCCGTGGTTTAACTGATTGCGGTGGTCAGATCGTATTATGGGGATCACTTTGAGGTAAATCCACAATTANAAAATTAGCATCCTGATTTAGGGAGAGTCAAATCCAATCATTGTATAAGTCTACCTGGGATCCCCCTCTCACACAGGGGTTACACACGAGGTCGCATTCGGGTGAGCTATGGGGACTAACCCTCCGTGGTTTAACTGATTGCGGTGGTCAGATCGTATTATGGGGATCACTTTGAGGTAAATCCACAATTACTACGTGGAAGCCTTTTAGTTGATTTCTGGCTTGATACCATGCTCGTACGTTCGGATCGGACTGTCAACTGTTCCCGCCCAAGGGATGACTGCGAATTGGTAACCTTAGTGGCCATAATATTTAGGGTCTTACATAAGGTGACGGTGATGGGAAGTCTCACTGTACCTGGAGCAGACATTGGTCAAACTCACTCGGGCTCCTTGGAGGGTAAATCCACAATTACTGCATGGAAGCTTGCACCAAGGCATAAGTCCGTTAAGCAGGTCGCCATTGTAATTGTTCCACCCTATCCCCACCCCTTCTGGACTTGATCATGAGACATTGGATTTCATCACCAACTAGTACGGTCATCAAAAGAAGGTCATGTTTGCTTGGTTGTGATTCTTAGATTCTATTAGCGTATGTTGTTTCTTTTACTTAGTGGACCTTAGGTTGAGTCAGTGTTAATGGCATCGAATCCTGGGAGTACCAATGGTGGAACCCCTTCTTATGGGGAACCTTATACCTTTCCTTCATTTGGAAACTTTGGTCCTCCATATGTTGCCACACTGAGTCTTCCAGGACTCACTATTGGATTACCAATTTGGTTGTTCCCCACTCCGGTGATCTCGAATCCTCCCAATGTTTCAGTTGCACCTAATACTTTGGATGTCAATACACCACCCACACATCAACCTCACGTCGAATTTTCTTCTTCTTTGCCCATCAAGTCTCCTTCCATTTCTCCTTATTCACCTAGTGAAATCTCTAAAGCAAGTAGCCAGGTTGATTAGAAGAAGAAGAAACAGAAAGAGAAGAAGAAGAAGAGCCCGAAAAGGACCAAGGCCCCAACAACATTAGATGTTGGCTCTAAGAAACCAGTTACTGTTAATAGTATTGGGAGTGTTGATGAGGTCAACAATATTAAAAGGAAGAATCCAAAACCCAAATTCCCTTACAGTCTTTGTAAGGGTGAACACTTTATGTGGGATTGCCCGGGTCTTACCCAGGTCTTAGAAATGTGGTCCTCCACATCATCGACCTCTATCGGTCATGTCGATGATACCCTATCAACTAGTGATGTTCAGGTTGGTAAGAAGAAGAAAAATGTCAAGTTCCCTTGCATGTTATGTAAAGGTAATCATTACTCTCACCATTTTCCTTGCATGAACGAGGCTTCTTCTCTTTTGGAAAAAATTCAACTTCCAAAAGGTTATCGTAATATTTCCTCCGACCCATCATTGGTTGATGGACTAGTCAATATGGTTCTATCCCCGATTAGTCTAGTTAATCAAGTGGTCAATCTAGTTTCCTCCTCGATTGAACCACGAACCCAAGTAGTTGATCCAGTTTCGTCATTGATCAGCCCCGCTCTTCATCAAAAGAGTGACACCAAAGTGATCGATCTATTTTCATCCTCAGTCGATCCCACTCTCTCGTTAGAGAGTGACACCAAAGCGGTCGATCCGTCTCCAACCGTTAACCCCATTCTTACCTTGGAGAATGAAACTCAAGTGGTCAATCCAGTTTTTTCATCGGTCAATCCCACTCCTCCTTTGATGAGTGCCAAAGTGGTTGATCCAATCCCTTCCTCGGTTAGTCCCACTCTTCCTCTGAAGAGTGCCAAAGTGGTCGATCCAGTTTTTCCATCGGTCGATCCCATTCCTCCGTTGAGGAATGTCAAAGTGACTGATCCGGTCCCTTCCTCGGCCAGTCCCACTCTTCCTCTAAAGAGTGCTAAAGTGGTCTATCCAAGTCCACCTTTGGTTGATCCGATCCAATCATCGGTCGATCCTACTCCCTTTCTAGAGAGTAAACTCGATACTGCCCATGTTTTTCTCGTTAATATAGACTCTACCATGTCGGGGGGCATTCCTTCTTCTCCTATGAAACCCCCTCCAAGTACCAAAGCCATACTTTTTGATTGGGGTGCACTAACTGGAACTCGTCTTCCTTCTCACGTTCCTTTCCAAATTATAGTACAGGTTCATGGTCGGTACGTTCCTCAAATGCTGATAGACGAAGGTGCATCCGTTAGTATTTTGTCTTCTATTGCTTGGTACGCTTTGGGTTGTCCACAACTTGCACCGGTTACACAGAATCTGTTAGCTTTTAACAGAAGAACTAGTCAACCTTTAGGGATCCTTCCTTAGTTTCCTGTAACTTTGGGAGGGAAAACTGTCTTTATCGATGTCATGGTAGTCCGAGACCCCTTGGATTTCACTTTACTCCTTGGGCGGGATTATGTCTATGCTATGAAAGCTATTGTATCCACTCTTTTCCATGTGATATCTTTCCCTCATGATGGAAGAATTGTGACTATTGATCAACTTTCATTCATCGGCCCTGACTGGGTTGCCTCCCTAAGTGGTTCCTATATGCAGACAGTATCGCCCCCGCCGCATGTCAATTATGTGGCGTTGTCTCCCATGACCTCCACCTCCGACTATTTGGATCTAGTAGTTGACATGATTATCTCTTCAGTAGGGTTATTAGAGCTTGATCTCCTTATCCCTGTCACGATCCTCGACATGTGTTCCTTCCAGAGTAATCATCTTCCATCCGACGAAGATCTCTTGGAATCCATGACTAAGTTTTGTCCCTTGACATGGTATCCTTCCATAGCGTTATCCTCTTGGAAGCCATGATCAAGAAACCAAGAGCATAGTTTCTCTTCTCTGTGGAAAGCTCATTAAAAAATGAAACAGAGGCCACTAGCTTTCATGCTGGGGGAATCACGAGCATAGTTTCTCTTCTCTGT